>JABAKD010000010.1:2692287-2882287 GCA_012845835.1 Undaria pinnatifida
GGGTTGGGGTTTACAGGAAAGTACACAGCAGTTTCAACCATCTTGTCGAAACTGGGCTGAGGTCTGCACAAACCTAAAACTAACTCGACCAATGTTTCATGTGATTAGTGCCCGAAAGAGTTACTACCAGGTACAGAGGGAATGAGACTAACCGACCTGGAGGTATGGCACGGCGACGCGGAGAAACGTGTAGGCCTGTGACGACGGCCGAGACAGCGTGGCCGACCCATCGCCTTCCTTCACCAGGCTGATGTCGCAGTACTCCTGCCCAAGAGTTTGCTTGCCTGCCGCCAAAACGTCAACCAACCCCGGGGGAAACGCAGGACAGATAATAAGAACCCAGGCGAAATGATCCAGAGAAAATATCATGAGCGCGAGACCTTATAATTCGCGCGCTTACTCTTGGTTCAGTTTGAGCTTAGTAAGCGTTCAGAATATATTTCGATATATTTACACACACAAGTTTATCCTCCGGGAGGGAATTAGAGGAAGTGGCGCAAGAACGAAACTTTAAGCAAATGCATGTATCATAATTTTTGCGCGTTCTACGTTGTATGCTTCGGGATCTCGATTTTAGCAGAGGTAGGTTCTCCAGCACATGTATTATGCCTGGTAGATACAGAACGTGCGTGGTGAACGGCGACAGCAGGAACGCACTGCTGCCCTTTCGGTTGGCTTCAGGAATCGCACGGCTGCTGTTGTCTGTAGCAGCAGCACAGGGTGTAGAGTACTGCATGTACGATGACTTGTGCAAACAGGTCGCTTTTTACTCATACATACAAGATTAGTCGATTCGGATGGGTATTAATAGAGAAAAAAAAACACGCTTAGTAGGACACGGATGGGTATGATACGAGGAAAAATGAAATAAAAATACGCTATTGATAAAGGGCCCCCATAAATTATCACAAACATCAAGACAGCAAGCAGCAGTGTGCGTGGTGCATAGCAATAACTAACTACTCTGTGATAGGTGCATCGCCACCGCCAACAAATCGCAGGTAGGTATCATAGGAACTGCTGACTGACACCCTCTCGGCTCTGCCCGCGAGAATCGCAATGCTGTGCCTCGGTTTTGCCGCTTCTGCTATGCGGCATGGAATAATAATTCCCCGCTGCTGCTGCTGCTAGCCGCAGGCTCGTGACGTGAGCGTTGTACCGGCTTGGACGCTCTATGACCTGGGCCAACCAAGACCGTGTCGGAACGGGAGATCGGCCACGCAGCACCAAATTTTACGCAGCAGTTGGACTTGAACGATTGACACTGCTGTGTTGTTCATGCACCAACCCGGATGTGCCGCTGCGTTTTTTTGAGAGACACGACCGAAAATACAACAAAACTGAAAAAAAGAAGAAAAAAAAATGCCAGGAATGACATTCCTGGTAATTCGCAAGGGCGTCACAAAAACGACGCTAAAAATTACACCAACGAGGCTGCTGTTAGCGAGGTAAAAGCGCCCGAGTAACCGTGGGGGGCGGGTCACACGTTTAATCAAATCCCTCGACCAAGCCGCTGTGTTAGGATCCATTACGTTGATGAGTGTTGTCCGACTGATGTTGCCTTATCTGAGGTGTGAAACGTTTTGTTAGGTAGATTGCTATAGACTGCACGTTCTGTTGTTGCTGTGTTGTGAACGAACAAGGTCCGGAAAAATAAGAACCTCGTGGGTATTGCTACGCAAATCAAAACGTACTTGTATAATATTCACGGACAGAGTGGTACTCTATAGCCTAAATAAAACGACGGAAAACACACATACCAGTAATCTAGATGGATGCTGTGTTGCAAAACAAGGTTCGGGAATATGAGGACCTTGTGGGCATTGCTATGAAAATTAAACGGTACTTGTATTTACGGTCAGAGTGGCGTAGGTGCACACACGCAGCACGGAATGGTGTCGCCTCCTGCTGCTGCTGGCCGTATAATTGTAAGTAATACGTTGTAGTTTGGACGTTCCGAACTGCTGCTGTTGTTGTGTGCTATCTGGGCTGACGTACCGAGAAAAACTCACATATGTCCGGAAATCCAAGGAGCGTTTTGGTATTTATATTCGTATCCACCGGTGTTTACAATTCCGGGCTGAGTGGTATTCTAAGGGTAAAAAAACGGAAATCAACACATATACAGAGCGCTGGACAGAGTGCTTGGTGACGTGCGCACGGATACACAGAAACACCACAGCACATCATGGTGTTGCCTGCTGTTGGTGCTGAGTGTCAGGATGGCAACTTTCTAGCAAGCTGGTTGTGGCACGGTCTGCCCTGCTGCGGCTGTTGTTGTCTGCTGTTGCTATGGTTGGGGTTGTGCTTCTGGAAATATTTTTTGGTTAACGTCATCATATAAAAAATTGACAAACGTCATCTGTGAGTACGACCGATTGAATGGTTTAAAACATAAGGCCTTTCAACTCAAATCCCCGGAGTTTTTCGTATCCAACCTCGTGGGGAAAAACTTCAGGGCTTGCCGCACGCGACACACCGCACGGATGACGCCCAGCCCTCAATGGCAGTGACCGCACGGTCGAGTTGTGTCCACCTCCTTGGCGTTTCGGCTAGAAGTGCGCGTACGAAGATATGTGTCCGAAAACAGACCCAAAATTGACAAATGCAACTACTTTTCGTGATAAGGCGTAGGGCGCGATTTGTCTAACGTGCGTGTGGGGATCGGGTAAAAACCAACACTATACCCGCGCCATAAAACATCCGTTGTCTCTGAGAGTACATATTTAGTCGAGACCACAGATCATAGTGGCACTCGATCGGAAAATAGGTCGGCAGCAGACTCGGCAAAAATGCTCAGAACGTCGCTGATATGACCCGGCGCAAGGTCGGGTCCATGGCTTCGCCTGCGCTGTACTGCGCTGCGCCCCAGGCAACGGGTATTGAAAAGGCGAAAACAGGACCTATACCACATGATCCTCGCAACGGAGAACAAGGCGGACCGTGTATGTGAGCGGTCAGTTGGGACCGAACGCACGTCATGTCTGAGCAAACAAGGCTCAAATCAATTATGCTGCTGATATTGCTGATTGCAACGCAGTATAGCCGCACGCATGCCCAAAATAAGTGCCGCGTCTGTGTAGGGATTTCGAAGTTAGGCCGGAGCGAAGCGGGCGATGTGGCCATCGATCTGAGGTTGGTTGGGGTGGTGGAACAAGAGGGCATCCGATCGCTGCACTGATGAGGAGTCCATCATACAGTGATAAGCGCGACGGAAGATGTATCATGCTAGGGTACGAGGGCTGAGTCCACGTAGGGGACGAAGAGGCACCGAGTGCAGTGAAAGCAACAAGTCCGTTGCATTTATGGTGATTATAAAAAAAATCTCGTTGCCGATAGAGGAAGGTAATATTTTGCGGTAAAGTTTGAAGAGGTCCAACCACGGAAGTGCCGTTTGAGCAACAGTTTATACACTCTTTGGCCCAAGTCTAAGCACGGCAATGCGGGCACACGATGTTTCGTGCATGCTTCATTAAAGTTGCAGAACACACGCACTCCTTTGGCGTAAAAGCAGAAAGGTCTCCCAAAGACACAACACCGAGGCGCCGATATTGGCTGGCCATAGTCAATCAATATTTAGGCAGTCTCGGCACACACCCAAAGAAGGATGCAAAACGAAGAGCTGGAAGTCCTAGACACACGTCTAAGAACTGAAGCGCAAAAAAACCTTGGCGCACGTCAACAGAACTCTAGCGAAAAACGTCCTTGCACAAGCCAAATAACTCAAGCGAAAAGAGTCCTTGGCACAAGCCAAAGATCTCAAGCGAAGAAGCAGAGAACACAGTGCACATCAAAAGACGGGTGCAAACGTGTCAGCTAGTGGTCCTCCAAACGTGCCAAAAACAAACCACGACAGTAACCTTGGCACACGCCCAAAGTTACTATTTGAATACGACGGACGGCAAATGCGTACTCAGCGGAGCGCAACAACAGTGGACTCACGTCCGGTGTCACGCGCAAAGAAATAGAATCGAATAAAGCTGACAGTACAGTCTGAACAAAATGCCAAAGACGCGAAATAAATGAGCTATTAATAGTGGTCCGAGACACACGCCAAGAGCAACAACGGCAGTAACCTTGGCACCGGGCGAAAGCAACTACAAGGAACGCTAATCGCGTATTCAGCGAAGCGTTACAACAGTGGACTCAAGTCCGGTGTCCGACGCAAACTAACTGAATCGAAAAAAACATAGAATGCAGTCTACAACCCAAGAGGACTGCCAGATCATCAGGTAGTTGTCCTAGACACGCCAAAAGCAACCACGACTGTAGCGGCGTGTCACGCAAAATAGCTGAATCGGCAAAATATGATAATATAACCTTTAGACAGAATAGTCGTCCAGAACGAGGCGTACAGCAGTGGACTCACAGCCGAGGTCACACGCTAAAAACTCGAAGCGGTAGTAGTAGCAGTATCGGCAGCAGCCGTAGCAGTAGCAGTAGTAGTAGTAGTGGTAGTAGTATTAGTAGTAGTAATAGTAGAAGGAGTAGAAGGAGTAGTAGTAGTAGTAGTAGTAGTAGTAGTAGTAGCGTTAGTACTAGTAGTAGTAGTAGTGGTAGTAGTAATAGTAGTAGTTGCAGCAGTAGTGGTATTAATAGTAGTAGCAGTAGTAGCAGTATCATAGTAGTAGTATTAATAGTAGTAATAGTAGTAGTAGTAGTAGTAGTAGTAGTAGTAGTAGTAGTAGTAGTAGAAGTAGTAGTAGTGAAGAAGGAGTAGTAGTAGTATTTAAAATAGTAGTAGTAGTAGTAACAGTATGGAAGTAGTAGTAGTAACAGTATGGAAGTAGTAGTAGTAGTAGTAGTAGTGGTAGTAGTGGTAGTAGTAGTCGTCGTAGTAGTACCAGTAGTACTTGTAGTACCTGGTAGCACAGCAGTATTAGGGCCCGAATTACCGAGGAACTTGCCGAATCGACTTTTTTTTAGAGTTGAATTCAAGTTGCATCTGATTGGTCAAAATATGAATCACCAAGCAGGCATTCTCAGAATTATTACGAAAAATAAAATTCAAGGAGGAAGTAGGAAAAAACTTTCTCGGTCGAATTTAGTCGAAAATCGAAATTCAATTTGGGGAGTTTGTCCACCTACACATGGCATGTTCTATGTAACCGAAGCCGGCCACGCGAATTGGTGCCATGTCGTCGGCTGATAGAGAAGCGAGAAACCACCATTGCGAGCGGTAGGACCACCGGAGCAGCCGCAGCGCGGCCTCCGAAGGTCCTTAGCACAGCGTAGACCGCCTGCAACGATTCGAAAATAATCGAGACCACCGCAAACCCAGATTTTCGTCGCCCTGTACCTCGAAAGTTACACGACCAACTGCCATATGACGACTTCGCTCAGAAGTTTGACCGCTGTATCCCTGTCGCTGCTGCCCGTGTCGGGCGGCGGGGTGGCGCCAGCCCATCCAAGATACGCCTAGGGCCATAGCCTCCAAACCGCGGCCGGCCAAAACAATTTGCCGCTAGCCGCGGCGCTCCGCGGAGGACGCGAGCCATCGCTCGCCATGGTCGTTGCCCACGGGTGTTCGTTGATCCTTTTGCGTTTTTTTCATTTATAATTTCTGGAACGCACTACGCCGTTCCTTGATAAGGCCATTTCTTATACAGTCGGATTTGTCAGTCGAAAACGGCCTTTTTCGACTTAAGCCCAAATCCAGCTTTCTTACACAGTCGAAAAGGGTCTTTTTCGACTCAACTTTTTTCGACTAAGGATTCCGACTGGCGGATCCAGTCGAAAGACTCGACTTTTTCGACTGGATCCTCCAGTCGAAAAACGCAGTCGAAAAAGTTTTACACTGTTTTTTTGAATCAGTCGCATCGTTCATCCCACCACCAAACACCCACACGGCCACACGGCCACACACCGATACCAGGTGCCACACTGCAGTATCATAAAAGGCGCTGACGCTGGCGTGGCTATCACTGATGTTGCTTCTCGCAGCAAGTCAGCGTCGCGCATTCCTAGTTCCACTCGCCAGCAGCGTGTATCACACGACGGCAGCAGCGCGCGGTATCGATCCCATGCTGCCAACAACGGCTGCGCCTGCTGTAGCCTTGGCGGCTCTCGGCTGAGTGCGACTCCACGAACGTAGCTCGGCTTTCGGCTCAGCCCAAAGCCACCAACTCGCTGGGACGAGGGTTCGTCGAGCCGTTGCTCGACGAGAAAGCGCGAGAAGCACAGAGCTGCCAACCGATTTCGACTGCTGTACAGCAGTACTCCCTCGCACCAACCGCCGCTAGGAAGAGCACAAAAACTATAAAATCGACTCGACTGACGATAAGAAGAAGGACCAGAAAATTCCAGTCGAAAAGGGCCGTTTTCGACTGGCGGAATCCGACTGTATAAGAAATGGCCTAAGAAGCAGAATTGATTTTTTTCGTGTTTCTTTCATGAAATAAAAAAAAAAAAATCGTATTACGATTTTCAGTGCTCTTCGTTAATCTGGGCCCTCAGCAGTAACGATCGCAAAAGCGAATGAAACTAGAAAAAAAAATAATAATAACGGAAGGGGGTATTATAGTCGTTCAAGCGAAACATCCAGACAAAAACGTCCCTTTCCGATTCACACCTTGGGCGAACACCCAACGTAGATCGTACGAACCAGCGCTAAAACGAAACGCCTTAGAAACAGTACCAATTGAACACCCGGGCACAGACGAAGGCAGGAAGGCCTATACTCGTACATATTCGGAGTCGGTATCGAGGAGGTCGATCGACACAAGCCTTCCTTCCGCTTGGAGGCGTTCTTTTCGTTCTCTACTTTCGCCTGGTGCGCCAAATTTCGCGTGACGGTCGTCCTGAACCTATATGGAGGCGGGGAGGTTCAGGACAAGAGCTGGAGAAGGTTCAGGATGCGAAACGATATGGAGGTGGAGAAGGTTTAGGACGGCCGTCACGCGAAATTAGGCGCGAAGGCGAAGTAGAGAACGAAAAGAACGCCTCGAGGCGGAAGGCCGCGTCGGTCGACTTCCTCGATACCCACTCCGAACATCCTTATTAATAACGCGTATGAAAATACGTGGAAATGTGGTGAGCTATTAATACTGTAAAGCTTTATTTTTCCCGATCCGCCGGATGATGAAAAAAAAAAAAAAAAAAAAAGAGAGGTCTTCCTGAACTTCGTCTGTGCCGACTCGTGAGTACACCAATAACAACGCGCATCTTCGGTTTTTTGTGTAATTGAAGGATACGCCCAACACCAACACAACCAACATAGCAGTATTTACGTATCATACCGGTACGAGTGCGTACTTTCTGCCGCACGGAGATTAGTCTACGCGTACACTCATACATAGTCTCATGGTGAGACAGCAAGAGGAGTATCGTTACCGCCTCGACAAGCACGAGAACACTGGTTGGCACCAGGTATGTGAGATGTGAGACTACATGCTACACTGCTGCTAATGATTGTGGAAGTGTGCCGACACAGCAGGAGTGCTGGCGCAGTATGGGCATGGCCTGGGCACTTGAACCGCTGCAGCCATGACGCTGGGCTACACCGGCTCGCAGCTTGCAAGGGTGGTGACAACCAGCGTGACGAGGCAGCTCAGCTTCAAGAAGATGCGGCCAACAGCAGTACAGCCCAGCAAGTACTGGTTCTGTGTACCAGATACTACTACACAACGATGCGCTAAAACGTCACTCGTCGAATCAACTTACCAGCAAAGTTGGTGAGGCCGTAATACAGACACGAAGCAAGCGCTTTCAGCTCCGGCCCAAGTATCACCGCACGCCGAGACCCAAACAGCGTCTCCGCCAGCTCCGAGGCACTCTCGCCCAGCAAGGTTTCCGCATAGTACGAGTCTCGCTCTTGGGACAAAACGACGTCTGGCTGAGCGGCATATCGCAGCACAGCAGTAGGAGCTGATCCATGGCTGGAACTAGGCAGACCGCCTTGACCTTTGCCGGCACTTTCGAAGGCCTCGCCCGAGGCATTCCCGTTGGATGTTTCCATTGGGAAGCCTGCCGACACAATCGGAATATGCTTCCCCGCTCAAATTTTCCTAGCTCTCTAGCTCTCTGCCTGCCGCGCAGAGCGCTGCGGCGACATGGCTAGAAGTTGTGCCTACAGCAAAACACGGGACGGTTCCAGTATTAGGAATTTGGGTTGAACTCCGATGACGGTTCGGGAGGATATGCGGCGCGATTTTCTCAACAATGCCGCGCGCTGTCCGGCACAGCATCATGCTTATTGTCCAACGTTCCTCGTGTTGGCTACCATGCTGTAAGCTGGACTTCCACACCGGGTAGGCTGGAGGCTGACCTTACGTGCTTGTTGACATTTGCATCCGTTCGCGCCTGGTGCATAAGCAACACAGCAACGCAACGAGCAAGCAGAGCCAGCCCCATTTTGAAACAGCAGCAGCAAGGAAGTGACGGCAATTGAGACCACTCGAGCAGTAGTTGTCGCTTTCCAGGAGACCGGGTCCCTTTGAAGGGGAAGCATCCCCACGTAGCGACCACTCGTGCCAGGTCGCCCCCGCTCACAACCTCAAGGTGACATCACCGATCTCTTGCCTGACATCATCGACCTCTGGCCTGACAAAATAAAAGGCGCCTGGAGCTATCAAATACCAGGCACGACACGATTGTGCAGTCACTCAGCCGCACGTTTTCGACCGCGTTCTTTTCATCAGCCATACTTCCGCCGTATGACGTGTATGAGGATGGGCGGCGGTCGTGAAGCCCAACACGACGAAGATGGGGCAACATGGCGGGACGCGTTCATGAACGTACCTTTAGCGCGTGTTGCTGTCGGTAAGAAGAGCACGCGAAGCACCGTCCTCCCACGAGCTCCCCGCTCAGGAGACAACGATGATGTTCACCCTGGTGTTGGAGATACGGGAAGCACGGTGAAGCTGGGCGGTTCTTCTTCAGCAAGAAAGAGGAGGTATCCGCCAAGAACCCCCGATCAACTGCGAGCCTGTGTTCCTTGCTCCTACGCGGAACACGTTTCTTGCTTCGGGCACCAGGTTACTTCGGACAGGGCGAGGTCCCCCGTGTTTTACTTTAGCAACCTCCCTCGATTTCAGGTGCGACCGGTGATGTATTGAGTCGGTGTGAGCTCCCGGCTTTGATTGTGGACGGAGTCGAAACTTGGGCAATCCATCGCTGAGCTGGGTGGAAATCCTGGTGTAGACACTAGAGTGGAGCACTGACATCGAACAACGAACGTAGACTTCCTAACTAGTATGATAGGCCACGAAGACGACGTGAGACTAAAATTCACATGGAAATACTGTGTGTGTCTTCTGGTATTTGTGAGGCTCAGGGGTTACGTGCGACGAGGGCTCCTGTTTCAGTTTTTTCACGACCATGAAAACAGCTTTATGTAAATCAGAAGCTGAAATAAAAAGCCGTGTCGCGTGCGTGCCGCGCGACAAAAAACAGGGCCGTTCCGAAAAGCGTGACCATAGCCCGAGGAGGAAAATAAACACCGACCAAAAGCCAAACTCCACAGCCAAGGTTTATGCCCCACGCCCAGGCGCCACCTCCCACGCCCTCGCTACCGTTGTGCGTCGAGGGAAGAAAAAGAAGCGGCGAAATCGCAGGGGGGGGGCTCGGATCTTCCGGCGGGGTAGTTACGACTGGCTCGCGTCTTGCTTAGAGCCCGAGCAGTGGGAACCTACTCTCAACCTTGTCGATGATAGCGCTCGACCTTTGACCGCAGACCCTTCGACAACACGCACATTGGTGGAAGCAGCGGCACCCCGGCCGGTGCTGCTGGACGGTAGGCGGTACAATCCGTCCCAGCACAACCCGCAACGCCGAACTCTCCCACGCGAAAACGATAATTTCCCCGGGCCCAAGTATGAACGCCCGCCCGGAGCATTTGGGAGAACGGGGGGCTGCGGTAGTGTTTTGGCGCCAAGCGCATCCGTGTCTTCGCTGGACAGGTTTCCACGAGGGAGGCTTTTCGAGGAAGAAATCATGTGCGAAAGAGAAGCTACACCGGGTCCAGAAGCCTACGACGTGGAGTTGAGCCACCGGTTAGAGGGGGCCGCGTTCGAGGAAATGCGCGTCTCTCTGGAGACTCTCGCGGCTTGGGATGGTGTCGGAGCCGAGGCAGCAAGCAACGGCCCGTATGCCAGCTCCGATGAAGTTGACGTCAACAGTCAAACCATAGAAAGCGGAGACGAGGCGGGTAGGACTTCTGACTGGTTGCAAGCAGTTCCTTCTTGTAGCGGGCGTTCTTTCGAAAAACCCGGCAGTGAGCGACTAGCGCACGAGGATCCGAAAGGTATAGCACAGGGGTCCGTCTTCGATCGCTCCCGCGCACCCTGTTCCGCGGGAGGTTCCGTCCGTCCTTCCAGCATTTCATCGACGACGGCACAAAACCGGCACTGCTCGGGCGGTAGTTGCTCTCGCTTGTCTCCTGCATCGTCCGCGGCAGCAACGCGCGGGATGCCCTGCCACAAGTGTTTGGACGTCGAAGTGTCTCGTGCAGCGAGCAGCTTCGTCACCGCCGCCTCCTCACTTTCGAAGGAGAACCTCTTCCGCAGGGCGAAAACGAGTAGCGCCAGCGTTCGCTTCGGCGACATGCCCCGCCAGCGCAGCGCACCAGCCTTCAGCATCGGCAGCGGAGCAAGAGACGTGCCCTCACGGCTTCTCCACTCGCCAGCGGAAACGTTCTACAAGGAGGCTAGGTTGGGCAGGAGCGGGCCTGGCCCTACGACGGCGTGCCCAAGAACGGGCGAGGAGCTCACACGACCCCGTCCGTTTGCAGCAAGCGTTATTCCCCCCGTAACACGGTTCGGTGAGAGTGTCTCCCCTTGCGCGAGGGCTGGTCGTTTGGCGGGCGTCGCGATGAGAGCGGGGGCGGGAGCTCAGGTGGCGGCGGATACGGCGGCGGTTGTGACGGCTGCAAGAGTCGAGGCAACCGAAGGAGGTGTAGTTGACGGGGCTCTTGGTGTCCAGGTCAAGTCCGGCCGCCCGACGTGCCCGAGCATCAGCCTGGCGGGGCCACGACGCACGGCTACTCTGTTTCATGAGCGGCTTCGATATTTGGGAACGGTAAGAGGGATCGAGGGCTGCTGTAAGATGTACTGCATGCTCCTGGTCTGCTACATTTTGTTGTCACATGTGGGTACATTTGTTGCATGTGCTGCGTGCGGAGGGCGGCAGGTAGATACGACTTCAAGCGCACTGCCGGCCCATAAGGACTCATGTCATAATCTCTTCACATGCAGCGGCATTCCGTATATTTACAGTTGAACCTCTGTGTATTGCCAAACACGAATCGGCAAGGAGCGGGAAAGAGGGCAGGGTAGCAGTAACCATCCTGCAACGTGTTCAGTCCAAATCGTTTATCTACGTAGAGGAGGTGAGAAAAACCTCTGAGTTGTGCCTGTATCCTATTGGCAACCCTCCTGCCTAAGTCGTCTTCGTGATATACCCGTTCCCCTCGATTTCTCTCCTTCTGCTGCAGGAGTTATCATCCGTAGAATACAACCGAGCACAGCCCAAGGCCTTCTTCAATGCCCACCTCCCGCCATCCAGGGGTACGATTGGAGTGTGACCATTAGCTGGAAACGGAAATCCGGACCGAGCCAAGCTTTCAGAGCAACTACTCCTTCTGTAGATGGGGATCTCGAAATATGGAAAAAAATGACTCATCATAGGGGGCGGGCATATAGGGTAGACAACGTTTCTCTTGGGTTGTTGGCCTTGAAGTTTTCGATGTGTGCTTTTCCATGAAGGATTTCCTTGTATCGGCCGGTTGCAAAGTAACGTGGGACACGTAGCATCTGCAAGGCAACCATCCACGGAAAGGAAAAATATCTCTTCCTTAGAGCATGATAATCTACTAGTAATATCCATTTGGTAGAGGACCTGCTAATTATGATCCTCCGTATTAGTGTAGCTCCTTCCACCATCCATCGCCGGCACAGCACGCCCTCCACGAAGCGAGGCGTCGCACGGAGCGAAGTTTCTTCCAGTTACGCAAACTTTAAATAGATACCTGGTATCCCGGAAAAGTGTATAGCCTCCCCCTGGATCGATTGACGTGGGCTTTGTAGCCGCTAGTTTATATTTTCAAGACTTGATTCCTGATGTAATACCAGGGGTAGGACCTTGAGACAAGTTCGGCTGGGCGCAATTCTTCATATAGCACAACGCCGCAATGTCGTCGTACGAAAACGCTTTGCAGGCTTTCCGCTGGTTGCATGCGGCGCAGCACCTACCAATGGAATCAGACCTGCGGAAGATTAGACATTATACCCCACAAGAGGTGGACAGGGGGGGGGGGGGCGGGGGGAGGGAGGAAGGGAGGGAGGCGTAGGTGTGTTAAATCGCATGATGAGAGCGACACGATGCACTTGTCGAATCCTGAAACATAACATGCCGGGGGAAGGGGAGACCCCATCCGGTCTTTCGCAGCAGACGAGCAGTGCAGAAACGGAAGCCGATGTACTGAACAGTTTTCCGTAGTGTAAAGCCAAAACCTGTCAAGGAGGTTTCACCAATGTGTAACACGACGTTTTGTACGCCAAGGGTAAGACCCAAGGCGATTAGGTGTCAGATATATTTGCACGTATGATACGTAGTACCGTTCGGATGGCAAACAGCGGCTAGGAATACCGGTGTGTATATATTATACCGGGGCGCGTCGCCCGCTTCTGTTGTCGACAGGTAGAGCGTAAAAGGGCGTACAAAGAGGACAGGCTGGCTCGCACCTGGATTCCGTGAGGTCACACTTCGCTTTGAACAGATCGATTCCTTCCTTCAGCTCGTACCCTTCGCACTTCGCGACGACCGGGGGAGCAGCGTTTTCTGCGGGGATGGCGGCTTCTGCCCGACCGCCCGTTTTGTGGCGAACGCTGGCCTGGCTATCCTCCGTCCGCCAGTACACATACCTTTCGGGTTGCAGAGTAAATGGTAGTTACGACGGGGCACGAATTAGTGGCGCCAGTTTGTGTCAGGACCGCACTGTGCTACAATTGCAGGACCACAGCTGTTGAGTAGACATCACATCCGTGCCAGCGGTGGCACAAGTTGGAAGCCACATCTGTAGTGTTGCTCGACGAACATGGTTTGTTTTGGCCTTTCCTAGTACCGGTAAACAAACCGCCAGTATGGCGAGTAAGGCACGTGTCCCGGAGCTGCTGTAGACGACAAAGGAAGCAGGCGACGTGTTCTATTCTCGAAGTCGTCACCGCGAATATGTATCATCACCGGCTCTACACCTACAGTAGTATTGCATTTATATATCATGTTGTATTAAGCAGCATAGATATTACCATCCCTCTGCGATCTACCTGCTGAAGACAGCGTCTCTCAGGACGGTGTTGCCGACATATCGGTGAACAATCGGTGCCTTCCGCCCTGCCAAATTGCTCACGTGCAGACCCGATAGTTTATATTTTCCGTCCTGTTCAAGGGTTCCGGAGAAGGAGGCGAAACGCACGCAGTCGGGCCGGTATGTTACAACAACACGATCTGTCAAGCAAAATAATAATAATATTTTGTGAACACATACTGGCCTTAGGAAATGGTAAGCAGCGCGGGTTCTATGCGTGCAGCGTGCGTGCTCTGGGGAGAGGTTGTTGCGGGTGATGGGTGGCCAAGCCGTTTCTTCGCTCCAAATTAATCCCTCTTCATACTTTTTTGGCTGCGCAGTGTCATTTATCAAGGCAGACTTTTCTTAGAAAGCCACCTCCTTTGTGCCGATTCAAACGTGACATCCGCGCGAGAACAGCAGTTTGTTTTCGTAACGAAATCATCGCTGTTTATCATACCGAGCACTACTCCTAAAAATACACCTGAGTATTATAATGGACGACCCATAAATTATCACCAAAGCGTGTAGACACACGCTCTGTTTTCGTCTGCAATTGCGAACACACAAGAGGCGAGTCTCACCTGCACGTCGATCAACGGCCCTGACGATTGGTCGAATCTCAGGACCCCCTTTACCCCTCCACTGTAGAGCAAATAGTTGTGCAGACCCTTCTCGACGCCAGCTTTTTCGCATGTCTGGAAAGCCGAAGACAAGATTCCTATGGACATCTGACGCGCGTACTCAATGGCGAAGCTAGACGTCGCCAAGCTCACGGCCGAGCAAATGACGGGGCTGGCCTCCATCTTCGAGAGCGCCTTTCGCCCGAGGCATTCCTTCATCGCGGCGGAGTTGAGGCCACTTTCGCCGATACTCTTGTCTTCCATGAACGTGTACATTCCTGACAGTTACAAGGAAACAAACGAAATGAAGTTTATGGTGCTGCCGTCCTGGGCGGCGGGATTGGGCTTCGTGACGTTTTTCGATTCTGCTGGGGTACGATTTTGATGGGGTCTAAGACTATATCACAACTAATATCAATGCTGTGCTATTTGAGTGGCGAAGGTTTCGTTTCGGCACCGCACAGGCAGCAGTTGTCGGAGGCTGTGTGTCTCGAAAGTCTACTACGCTCTGGAAGCAGATCATATCGAATTGGAATTTTGGTGTGAAAGCACGAAGAAGGCAAAAGGCGCACTTCGTGCGACACGCTGTAACCCTGGAAATATCTCATGATACTATACATCAATCACCTGGCTCGCCGATGATGTCGAATGGATCCGTCTGGAAGAAAGTTTCACTTGCATCTGCGATGAGAATGCGATCGTAATCCAGACCCTTGGCGTCCAGGAAGCGCTGGATCAAAACCCAGCGGGCGGAGGAAGGGTGGTACTGACGGAGGAACGCAGGTTCCAGTCGCTCGGCGTCAATCTCGATAGCGATCACATCGAACCTGCCAACAGTTCCGACGGGAGGGAGCACGGGCCAATACACTTGTTGGCACCCTTCTCGGGTGTGTTGACGACACATGCAAGATGTGTACCCGCGAGCATGTACCTTGTAGGCCGCATGCCACTCCTGCAGGATTAATGAATTGCTGATACCAACCGGACTCGTAATGTTGACCCAAGACGCAGAAGATTTCCCATGCCGTTGTGCTGCTGTTATTTACACGGCAAGCAGTACCAGGCAGTTCCCAACGTTAAATGATTGATCGGTAGGTGCCGATAAGGCTGCAACAGAGTGCTGATTACAGTCGTAGACAGGACGCAGAAATTGGCGATACGGCATTCGTCTGTTCCAAGCGACGATCATACAACCGTGTGCACGGCCTACTGAAGAGAAAAACGAAGCGCAACACGATGTTAGTGCGTTATTTTTTTCTATTTTGGGGAACTGTGAGTAGCGCTTCTTGACGTCGACAAAGAGTAGAGTCTGTGTTCGAGTGCGCACCATATTGTTGCTGCACTTGCGAGCAGATCACTCCTTTCTAATCTCCACGCTGCTCAAGAAACCAAAAAAGTAAACAGAAAACCTGCGGGAAAACACCCACTTACTTCTCAATGATCGCCCTGACTCGGTCGTTGGTCGCGGCCTCGAAGAAAAGAACCAAGTCCGCCTGTGGTGAGACCTCACGAAAGGATCCAGCGAACGCCACAAGCTGCGCAGCGCTCACTCCGACAGCCATGCCTAGACATAGATCCCTTGTACCCGGTGGGTTGATAGCAGTGGTTTGCCCTTGACTATTTCCAGAGTTGGTATCGAATCCATCGTGCGTCAAGTCTGGTGATTTTTCCGCCGTCAGCGCGTCGGGCAGCCTGCCGGTCAGCAGTGTTTTGGCTTGCTGCCGAAGCATTTTCGCGACGGGCACATAATCGGTTGCGGCATTTTCCTTGAATCCGCGTGTATCGGAGCCGGCGGTGCTGCCGGTTGTTTCACGCGTGGAGATATTTACCTGTGTGTATCCCAAATACACAAGGGAGCAGTTGTATAACATAAGTCAACTTTACGGCATGCATGCACCCGACGAGAGTATGTACGTGTTATACAGGACGCGACTAAAATGTTGTGGACAGGATACTATAACTCGTTTCAAAGGAAAATTTTATCGTGCACCAGCGCCATTACTCGCAGTTGGCAGTGGACACGAAGTTGAACACCTCGTGCGCAAAGGCGGACCGTGCCCCCACTACATGTGTTGAGTCGTTCTGCGGTAGCTCCCCCAACTTTTCTTTAACGAAATCGCCGGTTTGAAGCCAGCTCCCGGCCGTATCTCCTGAATTACGGTGCCCCCTGACGCCCCGACGTCATTGTTCGATAGACCTTTGCGAGCAAGAAAATGTTTGAGGATGCTTTTTCCATAGCACCCTTTCTCGTGTCTAGCAGTCATAAAACGTTCCTTAAAACAAAAACGCCGGTTTTGGGTGGGGCTATCGTAGAATCAGACTATTGCAGTATTGAAAGTGCTGAAAGTTTTGTTGGTGGCGCCGTGGCCTTCGCGTGTCGCTCTGCAGCTCTACAGCTCTCCGCGACGCGCTTTTTCCGCATGAATGCCTCGGCCCCGGCCTCGATCCTTCGGAACCATCTGCAGGCCTTCTGCGCAGCCTTTCGCCACCCGTCGCACTCCATGCGAAATTCCGTTATAGCGTCCTCGAGGCGCACCATCCAATCCTTCTCTAGCCTAACCCTGCCCCTAACCCAGGCTTAAGGCTGCGACCCTTCCCACGGTTTCGTCGCACGATTTGGATAATCTGAACCAATGTGCGGACCACCTAAAAAAACGTATGTTTTTGGTACTTCATCTGGTATGTTTGAGGTGGTGAGAACGTGGTGTGAAGTTTACTCTTGTTCCCTTGCCCCCCGGAGTAGTCCTTACCCCCAACCAGCTCCCGAAACGTCTCAACTATACGAGTAGCATTAATAGTAGAGGGTGCCGGCAATAAAGCATAAACATACTTTGCAGATATCTTTTTTTTTTTTTTTTTTTTATCCTCCGGCGGATGGGGAAAAATAAAGCTTTAGCTCACCACACTTCCGCGTATTTTCATACGCGTCGTGTGTCGATTTAACTCAGTTGCTTTCGCAGCCCAACGCTAGCTGGCGCACCCTTCGAGTCCCATTGTAGGTATAGCGTAGGCTGTCCCTATCATTGGTCCTCGTTACAACCCCGGCAGCGCAAGCTGCCGTTGTATACGGGTGCGTGTGTATGTCGACCCGGCCTGTCCCCTGAGGGTCAGGTTCGGTGGAGATATCTTTCTGCTGAAAGTGCTCGGTTGGTGCACCCCTGGCATTTCCGGGGGTCCCACTTCGACACCGCCTCCGTGCATTACTTGCGGAACGGTCTAGCTTTTCTTTGGTTTCTTGCTCCGCCTTATTATTTTTGTTTCTGATCGTTTTGTCAGTTACTTCTGGACGTTTCAGCTGCTTCCTACAAATTTGGTTTTTCTTCCAACAACACGATTTTGAACTTTTTCGCAATTTTTTCTTCCTTTTTGTGTAGTACGTTGAACTTCCTACCATTTGCCGCCAATTTGCCGCCCTGTGCATTACTTGCGGAACGGTCCAGCTTTAACCTTTCTTTGATTTCCATAATTTGTTTTGTATTTGCACGAAGTTTCATCAGCTTAGTTAGATCTCGGCTTGGCTCATCAGCGCAGCGCCGCCCAGCACCCCATTGCAGCGCTATAGCTCAGCAGCGCAGCGCCGTGCAGTGAGCATCGCACCGTAGCGCTAGCTCAGCAGAGCGCAGCGCTGTGCTTTGCCGTGCTTTGCCGTGCTTTGCCATGCTGCGTGCTTTGCTGTACTTTTATTTACTAGTTCGTACGTGCCAGTAATATTCGAAGTATCATACCACGTATCGGTACTATTAATACTACCCCAGGTTTTACATATTACATTGTTATTGGATCACAAATAATGCACCCCCAGCTCAGGTCAGCCCGGCTATACATAGCTCAGCAGCGCAGCGCAGCGCAGTGCGGTGCCGTGCCTTGCCCTTCGTTTAGCGGTGCTGTGTCGTGCGGCGCTGTGCGTTCTTTTGAACATACAGTAGCAGTTACTATTAATAGTAGTATCAGGTATGATGCAGGTACCAGGTTTATGTACGAGTTTTGTATATTCGTCTTTTTGCTTTCTTCAGTTGATTGTCCTCTCTCGGTCCCCATGTTACCCCCCCCCCGCAAATATCACACGTACTGCCGTTCGGAACGTTTGACATCAACAAGCACACAGCACAGCGCAGTGCAATTAGCTCTGCACGAGCACCTCTTGGCATTATTATCAATTCGCTATTCGCACCAAATAATCACGGGCCTCTTTTTCCTGCTCCATTTCTTTACATATTTCAGTTAGTTGCATTCTTCCTTGCGCGAGCGTAGCAGGCGGCGTCAGCAGCCTTACGGAGCGGAGCCCTGTGCTAGCTTTCCTTAGAACCACACAGAGCACCACCAGGTATTGGGCGAAGTACCAGGTACCAGGTACCGGTAGTACGTGTGTGTACTCGTCTTTTTGCTTTTTCGTCGTTGGTTTTGTTCTCCATCTCGGTCCCCTTCGCGATTTTTTCTTCGCAAATTACACTCGTACTACTGCCGATCAGAACGTGACATCGCCAACATACAGCACAAAACAGGCAGGGCATTCAGCTCCGCACAAGAAGCTCTTGGCATTATCAAATAGCTAGTTGCACTAAACCATGGGCCTCTACTTTCTGCCCCCTTCACATTTAGTTGAAATCTTCCAATTGAAATCTTCCTTGCGCGAGCGTAGCGAGCGGCGTCAGCCGCCCGCGGAGCGGAGCCCTTGTATTTGTTATATCCTCAGGTCATGTGCGCATACATACACGAGGAGCGACGTATGGCAACCAGAGCCATGTCCAACTTAATTTTTTCTAGGCTTACCGATAACACCATATGTGGTCCGAGAACAAAGTATGGCGCGCAGACGATTGCCGCAGCCAACATGACGAGCAGGACGGTGAACCACGGTCGGCCCTGACAACGGCAAATCCCATTATTACCGCTGTTGCTTCGACGTCTGGTAACAGGACGCCTTTCCCGTACAGACCCCGCCTTACCCAAGGTGTTCAGGCCAGTATACACCACCTTGGAGGGAAGTTCACGTTGGACACTCTGCATGAGAACACTGCCAGGTGCTAGTACTCGTATCAATAGCTGCCTGTGCGAGAAGATATACGACGGAGTGAGTCATGTCTCATGTCACATATCGTATGGGCATGCCGCTGCTTTTGCAGGTTATTTTTGTTTGGCGGTTTCGTTTTTCTTTTCAATTTTGTATTGCGCCCCCTAGCCAATCATGCACAAATAATATTGTGGAACTCCCGGAACTCCCGTACAAAGCACAGACCCGACAGGCCAACCTCTAGGGACTCTCGTGACTGGCGCTGCACGTGCATTGATTACGTCAAGCTCGACTGTTGACTTCGGTTGAGGCGGGTGAGTTCTGTTCAGCTTATCACACGCTAATGTATCTGTTTCATCGTTGCCTAGATGATGATCTTTGTGATTATGGCAGACAACAGGCAACACACTCGTAGCGACAACCTGTTGTGCTTCGTACTGGCATCACACCCTGGCACCAGGTATACCCAGTTCGAGTACCAGGTACGGGGTACTCGCGCTCGTTCGCTCTTTCCCTCCTGCTCGTAGCTGGTGGTTCACAGTTGTTGGTATACGCCAGTGCTCACCCGTCACCTCTACGGATGTCCCACCCCATGTGCTGTCCCACCCGATGTAGAATATGCTCCGCCGAAAGCCCACCCGGGTTGAGCTCACCACCGAAGACGTCCAGGAATACGAGGCAATCAAGAAGAAGGCCGAGGAACAGAAGAGGAAGAAGGACGAGATCGACCGCCGGCGGGCCAAGATAAAATCGGAGAGAAAAGCTGCCAGAGAAGCAACGGAGCCGAAAGAGCCATCCCGAAGAGAACAAGTCGCCGCTCGCATAGGCCTTCGCCCCTAACCGGGACGGCACCGCCCACACAGCAGGACAGGGGAGGACAGAAGCCAGCCCGCCAGGGGGAGCATCGGCACGCTCGCCTACTACGTATACCGCCCCTCGGTTTTCGGAGCCCCGATACTTCTTCCTTGTCATAGCACCACCGGATATATATATATATATAAATATCCACCAACCGAGTTCAGATCCTGATCTGCGACGGCGACCTTCCGGACGAACGAGTGCATAGCGCAAGAACCGCCCGCATGCGCCGATGCCTCGTCGTGTTTCCTTAGACGCGGAGCCGCCGCAGCAGTCCGCGGGAGAAGGACCGTTGCTGCCGGCCCTCGCCTGCACCGTCCTTCCCGCTGCCGATACCACCGCGCCTCCCCCCTTCCCCGCGAAGCCGCTAGTGGACGTTGGCTTCTGGGCGGACCCGCGCGACCCCCTAGACGACCGACCGAACCCAGCCAACTTCGTGGACCACGAGTGGGCCGCGACCGTGGTTGCGCGGGCCGTGGCGATGTATGCCCACTCCGGTTTCATCGAGTCTTTCGAGCTCGGGTATTCGTGGTGTAGGTTCGGCTGTAGCGCCGGGGTTAGTGGCGGCGGCGGCGGTGGCCGTGGCGGCGATAAAAATGATGGTCTTGCTGCCTCCTGTGATGCTCCTGCCGTGGCTGCTGCTGCTGCTGCTGCTGCGGAGGGAGGTCGCGAGAACAGGTTGATGGGCTGCTGCACGCTGACGGATGGCACGTACGTGTGGCCTGAAGGCTTGGCGCATTACCTGTCCGAGCACGCGGTGCGACCGCCGGATGACTTCATTGCGCATGCGCTGGCGAACCTTCAAGCGCTGCGTTCGGCCCAAGCGGGGGGGCGGTTGCGGTGGGAGATGGACGGTGGGGGGAGAACGGTGCCGCTGGCATCTGGAACTGCGGCATTTCTGAGAGATAAGACCACTCTAGGAATCGCTCTCTTGCCCAGCCCTGAGATCAGACGAAGCGGGTCTACTCGTAGCTCTGACTCTGATGGGGTGTGTTCCTGCAAGACGTCATAGGCACGCTGGGCGGCTAGTTGGTTGGTGGTACTTTGTTGAGTTTGTTCGTTTGTTTGCTGTTTAGCTTGTGGGCCACGTATTCCTGTGTTGGTGGTGGAAGCGTTTTTTTTTTTTCTCCCCGCAATTTTGTTGCTGTTGTTCTGTACTACACGTCGTAACTTGTAGTTGTTGGCATCGCTTGTTGGGCATGCGTTCCGTGTTTTGCGGTCTACCTTGGAAGAGAGGGCCGCCATGGTTGGGAGTTTTGCGGCGTTTGTCTGCTATTGTGGTTCCTATCGTAATTTCACCACCAGGACAGGTTTTTCTCAATGGCGTTGCGCAGCCTGTCTTACGCTGGCGGCAGTACCGCGCAAGGCACTCTTCGGTCACGAATTCAGTCATTTGTTTTGGTCACGCACGATGTTCTCATTTACTCTGACGCGCTATGGAGAACCACAACTTCCAGAGAGAGACGAAACACACCCACAGCCAGTAGAGTATGTGCCATATCATAAATTGCACGGTGGTTCTTCTGGGCTTGGGCAATTGACTTATTTGTAACCAGACGATAATAAGATACCTTGGCGACGTCGCACTTGTGTCACTGCGCCATTGGCCGTTTTTTCTGTGTAGACTAAAGCTCCATGCCGTGTGTTACTGCTGTAGTTCGACCGGTTGCTGTGTGCGACGTTCTACAACATCAGCAGCACCCACTATACGCCGTAGGGTTAAAACCTCTTGGGAAAGCCGGGATGAATTAAGATGTCCCCTTGTGACGTCCATATGATAACGTGACACCCCGGGAGCAAAAACAGCAAATGACGCCACCTCCGAAGCATAGATGGATTGGGTACACAAACGTTATGCTCAATCGTGCATAGGCCGAGGAAACTGATGTGTCGCTTCACCACCCTGAGTTCCTCTGTTCGCTTTAACACACGTGTACATAAAACATTGATAAATAAAAAAGCTTGATGTTGCCACGGCAAAGCCATCTTTAGATGTTGCGAACCCAGAAAAAATCACGGCAGTATCGGTAGTGATTACCGTGTGAGCGGATGTCACCACTATATGTGCTAGAGGCGTGCACATGCCTAAGCTGGGCACGCAGTAACGACGCTGAATTTCACACTTTAAGCTCTTCCTTGACGACGGGCAACGCTAGTCGTACCACCATTTTTATCTCGTGTTAAATTTAGGGACGCTAAAATAGCGTTGGGAGCGCGGCTATACCGTACACCTAGCTGCACACTGATTGCTTCGTCAGTACACCGTCCCTCCGCAATCCGGGGCACTCGCAGCAGACGCCGCTGCTCCCTAAACGCCTCCAGTGTCGCAAAACCGGGCGCGCCGTTTGGCAACCCATTCACAACAAACTTAGACGCCCACGTCAACAAAACAAACGACCCCCCTAGCTGCTAATCAGCCGCTGCCGCTCAAAATCCCAGCCCAGAAAGCCACCGCTTGACGTTGGTGGCGTGATCTCCCTCTATCCTCAGCTCCCCTGCCCTAGCCTCGACCTTACCCCCTTGGCAGACCTTCGATAGGTCCGACGCGAAGGCCTGGCGCACGGAGGGATGATGTAGGGGGAAGTTGTTGATGCGTTTAGTACAATCCTCGTGGTTATGTCGTGAGAATACTTTATTTGTATATATTTTTTGGTTAAAAAAAAACCCGGCATTTTCAAAACTACAGTAGTATCTACCTGGTATTTCCAATAATCAGGCGTCCTGATAAACCCTTCTGCGAAGTGTTCTTGCGAACGAATCGTGGTCGTTGTGGAGGGAGGGGGAGATAATTCCGTCAGTGCCTACGAGCAGTGCCGCGCAATCTGTTTTTTTTTGTTTTTCGACTGGCGCGGCATGTGTGCGACGCCTGCGGTCCCTCCCATCCCACCCCAAGCGCACAATGATAAGAGTGATCGACCCTCGTCAGGTTATTCATCTATGATCCATACGTGGAGCAGCGGATGGGAAAAATATAGCTTGAGCTCACCACACTTCCACGTATTTTCTAGGCCAATATTTCTGACGAAATCACGCGTATCAACACAATGCACATGTACGCACACGCTGTGCTGCTGCTCCTCAGTTGCTGAGATTCAAGCTTGGAGGGGGGGGTGTACCTCCCCGGAAGCATCCCGCATTTTTTTTTGGTAATATCTCTTTTACTTTCCAGCTTCACTCGTAGGTTTTACCCTCAGCGAGCTTCTAAACAAACCGTATTCACAGGTGTCTTCCCTTCTCGCTTCCGGTATGTGTCTTTATTTTTATTGAGCATAGGGTTCAGCATTCCCACTTTTTAGCTTTTATGCTCGTAGATTTGCATCGAAGTTCGCCAACTCGCGCTCTCGCACTTTCAGCCAGCCAATTGTAACAGTCAGGAAGAGTCCCTTGCGGGGCTCGAGCCTACGGCATCGACCTCAATAGTTAAACGGCTTATTATTGAACCACCGGGGACTCCGGCATGGCACACAACGACATAAAGAAAGATTGGCCGCCTCACCGCAATGTTCAAACCCGTACCCACTAATGGATTTAGGCTCGGGCCGCAAAACGCGTGAGCTGCGAAACAAAAACGAAAATGACCGCCTGGCCACAATAGCCGCACCCCCGTACCCACTCGTGGATCGCGCCGCAAAACGCGTGAGCAACACTGACGGGGGGAAACCAGGCGGCAATCGGGCGAGCACCAAAAACGGCGGGGACTTCCCTTCTCCGAAGGAAGCCTAAATTTATCTGATGTAGGCCTAAGCTTTCTCCAAAGAAATCGTGAAATAAGTTGTTCTAATTAGGCAGTGTATGACCGAAGGATCCCGGTCAGGTTGAGGCGGGCGCGGATAGTTGTTAGGCTGATCGGAGATGATATGACCAGGTTTGCACAGGCATGCACCAGCAGATAGGCTTCACAGGTTCTCTTGCGCCAACACCTAAGACATGTGAGTGATGCAGTATCATCTCGAATCAGCCTAACAGCTATCCGCAGCTATCCGCGCCTTCGCAACCTGACCCGCATCCATCGGTCCTCTACTGGCAACTTAGAACAGAAGCCTTCTCCGACGGCATCATGAAAAAATCCTTCTTCGAAGGAAGCCTAAGCTTTCTCCGAAGGAAGCCTTCAAAGAAAAGAAGGTTACTCCGAAGGAAGGAAGCCTAAGCCTTCTCCGGAAATAGTCTAAGCCTTCTCCAGAGATAGCTTACGCCCCCTAAGGAATTCGTCTACGAACGCCAAAAAAGGCGGCAGCTAGCTAACCTCCCCCAATTATCCAAACTAAACCACTTTTCATGCGCGAGTATAAACAGTGACTTCACGCTTAAAACCGTGTTTCTCACCTCTAGATCCCCCGAGGCCTTCTTTACTATCGTGATGATTCGGGTGCGCCCGTTTTTAATGTCTCGGTAAACCGGGATGAAGCCGCCCTTTCCTGTCCTAGCCACCTGACCGAAGGAGGAGAGGAAGCGGGAGGGGGTGGGGGTATGTGCGCATGATTGGCATTGCCTGCATCGTCCAATCCAAGACCACGTAAAATAGTCACCCAGGAGACGGGTAGCAAGACTTCCTGTAGAGAACTGACCTCTTCTACCGTCATGCATTGCGTGGATGAATGGCGAAATGGCAGTAACGCACGAGAGGAAGGGCGAAAGAAGCCCCCCGTGGTCAAAAGTGAGACGGACAGAGAAAATCCAAACATACATTTGATCCAGGAGCAAATAAAAATATATTGAACAATGCTGTAGTCTACGGCAGTGCCATAACGAAAGCATGAAGCGAAGGCAACTGCAACCTTCTCAAACCGTGGCTTCGTGCTCTCGTTGTCTACTGCTGTAGTGCAGAACAATAACGCATGAACAACGCATGCTACATGCTACTGATTGACCGTAGCGGCGCACCTAGTTTTCTGTTAACCTCACCCGATGAGCTCTATACCTGACCAACCATTGAATTTTATAAAAACAAAAGTGCAACGCGATAAGCAATCCCATGGGCTAGGCAATGAATCATGCTGTAGAACGAAAATGGCATAAAACGATGTCGGACAGCAGTTCCTCAGATAAGAGGTCTCGTCGACGACAAATATTCGTGGCCCAATAGAGCCATCCCTATCTTCTGAGTTCTATCGTAATAGCACACGTCCCGAACGCTTACGGAACAAACCGTTCCCCGGCTTGAAGCAACCCTTGACACCCTCTAAGAACGCTCCCCTTAGCCGTACCACAGAAGCAGCCCTTGACCCCTTCAAGAACGCCCCGGTTAGCCCTATCACAGCGCTCGGAATAACCACCAGGTACAGCCGTTCAACCACGCAAACCAACAAAAGCAAAAACAAACAATTTCCATTGTTGCCGCGAACGAAAAAACAAAACCAAACAAATTCCATTTTTGCAGAGAGACCCTAACCTGGAACGGCAGATCGGGGAGAATTTCCGGCGGCGGGCACCAACCATTCTTCAGCACAAACTCCGGGGTGTAGCGGGGAGGGTACGCCAGCTCCAGAGAGTCCAGGTCGACGGGCCCACTCTCCAACAGCTCCCTGTGTGTTACCGTCACAAACAAATATGAAACGCCCACGTAATAGTTTTAGAGTAGGTCAATTTTCCTGCCCTTTGTTGCGGGTGCGACTCTGAACTCTGATGTATGTCAGGTGCATTCAACGGTCACACTAACCCTCCCTGTGTGTCAACGTCACAAACAAATATGAAACGCCCACGTAGTAGCTTTAAAGTAGGTCAATGTTTCTGTCCATTGTCGCCGGCGCTACTCTGAACTTTGAAATATATGAGGTGCATTGAGCGGTCACGCTCAATCGCCCTTGTAGGGAGTATGTTAACCGCGGCGTTAACCGTTAACCGTTAACCAAGACATCATTTTAGGTTTTCGCCAAAAAATTGGTGTGAACTTCTTTCTCGAAAACCTGAAAAACTTCATCCACGGAAAAACTCGCCTCTAATACTTTCAGTTTTCTCAGGAAAAAAAAGAAACGTAGGTACAGATGTATGGGGTCGGGCAGCCGCACCGCTCGAGCTGTTCTACCACTCGCGAGGGCACAAGACTTAGCAGGGTCGTTCCCAACGTCACTTTACTTATTTTATTTTAGGTTTATCGTCACTTTTACTCTCCAGCTCAACTCGTGAGAGGCTTTATTTACCCTCAGCGACCTTCTGGACAAGCTTAAGCCGTGGTCACAGGTAACTTCCCTTTTGTCTCCACTGCCTTCATTCTTATCGCGCACAGGGTTCAGCATTCCCACTTTTCAGCTTTTTGTGCTCGTCGAGTTGCATCGAATTTCGCCCGCTCACGCTCTCGCGCTTTCGGCCTGTCGATCTGTAAGAGTCCCTTGCGAGATTCGAACCTCGACCTCAATAGTTACGCGGGGTTACTATTACAACACCAGCGACGCCGTCTCCGTTGGCAGGTCATGACTAATCCAGATGGCGTAGCGAATTTCTGAGCTTCGTCGAGTTGACAAGGTGAGCGCACCGAGGCGACCGACCGAACGAGCTCGCTGAGGGCCATAGCTATGGCTTTTGTCACGTTGGGCGTTGTGGCGCGACAATTTGTTGATGGATTTCACTCACCGAGGCACACCTGTCTATGAGTCAGGCCGACTCCATTGGGACAACCACGCGGGTGACTTCTGCGAGCGTTGTTGCTGCTGTACTGACGGTTCTGTGTCGGGTGGACAAATTGTTTTGCGAGCCAACTGAGGCTCGAACTCGTCAAGATTCAGCCCTCGGTGATTTCGGCAAAACACCGATATTGATGAAAAACTGAAATATTGCACGTACCGTTAAGATCGACCCTTAGAGCCCCAAAAACTTCCGTATACTAACCCCAAGTAACTTGGCCCCGAACGTAAAGGGGTAAAATGTATGGCCTAATTCCTCGCCTTTACGTGCGAGGGCGGCGGGACTCCTGGCCTGCTCATATGCGAGGGCAGCGGAAGCTCGAGCCTGTTACTGGTGGAGCCCCATGTATGGACGTATTTGCAGTGCGAGCTACTGCCGGGTCTCGCACTATTATTAGCGCAAGCCGAACGCTGGCGGTTCAAGAATCGATTTTATAATAGGAGGTTGCGCAGCCTCGCCTGTCGCCTGTGCTGCAACATCAATGGTGTCAAAAATGAAATACAGTACGAGTACAGGCAAGGGTTCCGACGGACGTCATACCTGGTGCGTGACATGGTCGACCTCGAAAAAGCCAATGTTATATACTAGTCAATAGATAGGATTCTGTGTGTATTCGGAATCCGGTGTTTGTGGAGGCGTTGTTATGGGACTCGATATTCGACCACGAGGTCGAAACTTTGGTTTTCGCTGGTGCAGATAGAAGGCCCCAGAGAGCAGCGGCAGCGTAGCGTTGGCAGCCTACGAGTATCAGAGAGAAGCGAATACGTGTGTCGGGGGTCGGCCTCAACACTAAGCTTTGAAAGCAGGGGCATCACCAGGCACTTGACCGAGTTCCGACCCAACCACCCTATCGCTCAAGAGAGGGAGGTCCTACTGTAGGTCCAGGAACAAAACGAGTGTTGGAGTAGATATGCTCTGCTGGGACAGGCAAGGCCAAAAATTACCGCAAGATGAAGGCGGGTTAGCCCTATAAAAAAAAACACAGCGAAGGACAGAGAGGGGCGCGCTTTTCACAGTCGGTATTGGCGTTAAGCGGTCACAATAAGGTTCACTGTGTTTGGATCTTCTTGGTCTTCCTTGTTATTGGGGGCAACTGCTAATTCCAGAATTTCTTGAGCCAAAACAAAGTAAATATGTGCACCACTAATACCAGG
Organism: Undaria pinnatifida; assembly: GCA_012845835.1. Classification (NCBI taxonomy): domain Eukaryota; class Phaeophyceae; order Laminariales; family Alariaceae; genus Undaria; species Undaria pinnatifida. Next base: position 2,719,834 of record JABAKD010000010.1, read on the forward strand.
TATACTGTTTTAGATGTGTTTTTTGTGTGCTTTTCCTGGAGCGAGTACATTGTGAGTCTCGTTTTTTCTTCGTCTTTCCTTCCGCCCACAACGGTTGAGCCTTTTTTCCGACCACGGAATAGGTTATGGACGAAAACAACAAAACGGAGTATCACTTGCCCGGAGTACGAACGAACGGAGACACACTGAGTGAGTTTCTGCTGTTGTTGTACTTCACTCGAAAAAAACTCGACATCTTCTTGAGGACTCTTACTATTAGCACACACATTTCAAACTCGGCCTTGGAGCATTTTCTGACGAAAAACCCTTCTACCAGTACGCAAAACAAAACAGAAAACAAACAATAAGGGTCGCCCCAGGCAACAGATAGCATACCTGAGGCATAAGTGTTAATATTTTTGTCGTTAACCCCTTCACTGCTGCAGTAATGGTCCAACTCTAATTTCAAGTATTTTGTCCTCAAAACCTGACCGCAGTCAATAAGCGGCTACCCTTTTGCGATCAATATCGAAAAAATGACCCCAGTATGTGCTGCAAGGCCGGCAATACAACGTGTGGACTGTCTTTGAGGTCTGTACAATTTCGGTTCATTTTTACACGACGAGATTGGGTCCTAGTTTCCGACAACACCGGCTAATGACAGCTTTTGTGGGAGGAGGGCGGTCTTTGGCGGCGGGCGGTCTGGGTGAAGTGCGGGCGGGGGTGGCGGTGATTCGGACAGCAGACAGTCAGTCTCCCATAAAACAGTCAGTCTCCCACATAAGAACAATAAAATCTACATACGAGTATTACTCAGCAAGCTATGATAACTGGAACAGTTCCTGCGGGCTGAAAGGCTGGGGAACGAGTTTGTACGCAAGTGCGGAGCTGGAAACGGTGCCTACTATACCGCAGGCCGGTTACGTTCTGTTCTGTTCCATCCACCAAGGTGGAGAGCTTGGGAGAGTCCCACTCATCACTAGTCTAACGCAGAATCACAGGGGCGAGAAAGAAGAAGAGGCAGATCGAGCTTTTAGCCTCCATCACCATGGTAGGCATGGAGAGTGACGACGACAGCGGGCTCGTCTTCCCGAAAAGATTAACAACAACGAGCAGGTGTGGGGGGAAGTTCTGGCAGCGGGAGCGCCGGAGCGTGCGGGGGCAATGGTATCGGCGGCACGATAGGCAACCAGTCCCTCCCACACTGTAAGAACAAAAATGTCAAGCTTTTAGAAGCCGGAACAGTTCCTGCGGACTGAAAGGGAACTACCTCAAGGCGGGTTCTGTTCCACCCGCAAAAGTGGAAGCCTGAGAGATCCACACGTCAATCAAGTCGTGGAATCACAAGCAGGAGCAGGAGGGGCAGAAGGAGAAGGAGGCAAACCCACTACAATGCGAGGAAGAGCTCTGCCTGCTGCCCAGGCCATAAAGCGGCGTCTTCAGAACTTCTGCTTTCTGTATTTTACCCTCAACAACATACGTGGCAGATCACGTTCTCTTACTACGCTCAAACCAGCCCGCAGCCGACCACCGTGTCATTGTTTGTTGCCAGTATTGGGTATTTGAGTACGTAGTGTGAGTGACTCTGTAAGGAAAATAGATCATACCACTTTGTCCGTAAATATAAAGACCATTTAATACTGATTTTAATACCAAAAGGCACTTATATTTCGATACATACCGGTATTATACACCAGGTATAGTTCTTCATATTTGACGATATCGTCCCTTGGTATCTTTGACCAACGACCAACGGTCGAAGATTAAATCTCTATTTAATAGTCCGAAATATCGTTGTTTTGACACAGTGCTGATGCCGTGCACTTCAGCAATGCTTGGGGCTTCAGGTATGAATTCGAGTGCAGCACCTTCCGTAGGTAGTATGATTTGTGCCGGGTCGGGTAGTGGAAACTAACATGGACCAGCCATACATTCAGCGTCGACAGTTTCGGAGCTAGTTCACGTGATACTGGTGTTTAGCCATCGTCTTTGGACTGCACCAGCAGCAGCAGCAGGAGCAACTATTTTGTGTGATACTGGTGCAGCCCATCCTCTCTGGGCTGCTGCTGCTGCTGCTGCTGCTGCTGCCGCCGCTGCAGTAGTAGCAGCAGCAGCCTACTGTTGTATGCAGTCCATCCACCATCCACTAGCCATCCTCCAAACCTCCCACCACTACGAAAGGGTGTACACCCTTCCCACCACACCCTTTCGATGCTGGAGTTTACTCCTGTTATTCATTACCGCACGGGCGCACTCCGCGGACCAACAATTGTTCTGCCAAGAGCAACGCGTCATCGCCATTACGCAAACCTGAGTGGTATGTTTTACCAGGTAGAGGTATAGTCTACCTTGGTATCACAGCTGTACTACTGAAGAATAATGGCGGTACCGCCACCCGGTGTATGTAAGAAATATTCCTTCACCTTTAATAATATCCCTACTTGACGCTCGGCAAAATCCTGTACCGTTGGTCCTGTGGTGACTGCGCATATATCTGGTATCGATGTAACTGGTACGACACAAGTACCAGGTATATCATATCGGGTATATATCGTATACCAGGTACTGCTGCTGTTGTATCGAATTGCATTTACTCGTGATATACACGAACATATTTTCTGCCTGGAACATGATACCAGGTAGTACAAGACAAGCTACTGCTGTTTCAGTAAGGATGTCTCGGGGGGCAGCACCTATTAACATTAATGAACCCTTCGGGGACTTCAGAGGAGATAAACGATGAAAAAAAACGACGATTACAGCATCAAGACACAGGAAGCAATGCGGACTGCAATGATATTACACAAGCTGGGCCGGCCAAGACGCTCAAAACAAGCCAACATCGCTGTGATGCGCTCATTTTTTCGAGTTCGGACCTGAAATTTTGACACGTGATTTGGACCAAGCTCACCAAAACATTACCCGACGAACTAAAAAAAAAAAAAAAAAAACGTTGACTTTTCATCATTTCATGATTTTGGAAAACTTTTGGCCGGCTATATATCGGCCATTTTTTTCTTTTTTATTAGAGTTCGTCGGGTAGTGTTTTGGTGAGCTCGGTCCAAATCACGTGTCAAAATTTCAGGTCCTAACTTCAAAAATTGAGAGGTGCATGGCCAAGTTTCCACCGAAGGGCCTCTGCATATAAATTTACGTATATTTCAGGGATTCATCCATAACTTTCAAACGAAAGCGATCCATGAAATGAAACGCATATGTCCCTACTCCTCGTCCCAAGATGTACACGCCCAAAAGAATTGAGCCAATTCCATCCACGTTGTATTTTGAGTAATTTTAGAAAAAGCAGCACAAAAAAATCATGAAAAAAATGCTCAAACTAGGAGGCGTGAGTAGCAACCACTTTTTTTGGCACCAACTTGGCAGATTCTCAAGCTGGAGGGCTCAAAATGACCACCGTATCTAGCTGATTACGAGGATGTGCTCAGTTTGTAGTGGGTCACTATCGTTCAAAAGATATGCCCGACTGATGGATTATGGGTTTCTTGGCCGGCCCAGCTCGTATACGTTAGGGGATTATCCTGTCTACGTCCCACACCAGCAAGGAGTTGTACGCCTGGGCGTGGCATGCACGATCTTATGCTGCACGCTCACAGCATGACGAGACCGCGCTTCTCGTTTGTTTCATCGCTGTATATGCGTGGGTTCCAAAAGGGCCAATATAACCGGATTTCCCAAAGGGGGGCGTGTTTATGGGAAAAAACCCTTATCCTTACGAGTACAGGTCAGTTGTTATCAACACAATAGTCCACAAAAGTACTGCAACCGCAACGATTGGTAAGAAAACAATCTATTGATAACTATATAACTTGCATATTTAGAGCATTCCTGATTCCTCGAGTTGGTACATGGAGCTTGGTACACAAGAGCAATCTGTCCCAACAGGAGGCCTACAAGCCTGCCCGGCAGAAGGCCTACACGCCTGCACCCAACACCGTCTGTACGGTGTCAGAGCAGCAGTATAGTGGTCCCTCTGTAGCGCCAGTATATGCCAGCTGGGAATACCGGCACTATATCGGCAACCGGCTACTACTACGCTTGCTGCCACTATTGGTTGTTCCCATGTGTGCCAAGCAATTTGACAGGCACTATTGGGCAATCGGCACTACTCAACCGGCACTATATAGGAGCCAGTACTGCAGTACAGGAAACGTGGCACCTGCTGTCATCCATGTTGGTAGCAAGTATACCAACGGGTGTCGTATGAGTACCATGTACCAGGTACTGGTCTGAAGGGCTGTGAGGGGATATAAGGGGGAGGTCGCTTTTAGCTCGTATCGTGGGTCGTGGCACACAAAAAAACAAGCACAGAAAGTACCAAAAATACTACGATTTCTTAGGGGTCTTCGTGCTTTTGGGTGTATTATTTGGCAAATCAAGAGAGGGTTTTGCATCAAATCAAAAGAAGGCGTCGATCCCATCCAACCCTATCCCCAACCCTACACTACGCTAAGGCTACGTACGTAGTGGCGGGAAGATTCATAGTATTGATAGAAATATACCTGCGAGTATCATAGTTCGCAGGCAGAACTGGCACTTCTTCGTCTGTGAATCTCTACCGCCTTTGATCGTCTTTTCGCGCGATTTCTTCGCCGAGACATGCCCCGGCCTCGGCTGCACGGGCGGGCGCTGCAGATGCGCCGGCTCAGCGCCGTGAGCGGTTTGGCCTACGGCCTCACGAAAGGGCCTACTTATTTGCGTATTTCTTTGCGGCACGTCCTCCGACCTCAAACTCCAGGGGGGCGTCGGCTAACCTACCGGCGCCGCCGTTGTGGGAGCCTGCGCGGGCGGCTGTGTGCTCAGATCCAGGACACAAGTGGAACGCCCGCAAAACGTACGCCATCCAGGCTTCGTGGAGACCTCCTACGAATACGATCGACAGGTATCTGCTACACTCATACACGCATGTGTGCGCAGCACCAGCAACTGACATAGAACCTTTCTGCGATTTGGGCTTCAGTCGAAAAGGGTCGTTTTTGACTGACGGATCCCACTGTGTAAGAATTGGCCTCACAGCAGCTTTAGAGAGCGGTGGTCATAGGCAACCTTTTAGTGTCAGGCGCCGGATCGATCTGACGCCTTTTTCACCACGAAAAGTGCCTGTTCCTAAATATAAACTCCCTATACCTCTGCGACCCGTAGACGAATTGGAAAAATGGAAGTTTCTCAGGAGATTTCTTACACAGTCGAATTGTCAGTCGAAAACGGCCTTTTTCGACTGAAGCCCGAATCAGGCTTCCTCACACAGTCGAAAAAGAGCTTTTTCGACTCAACTTTTTGCGACTGATTTTTCCGACTGGCGGATCCAGTCGAAAAACACCTGCTAATCGAAAAACTCAGTCGAACAAAATTTACACGAGTTTCTTGAACCCATCGCATCGCTCGTCCCACCACCAAACACACACCCACACGCCCACACACTCATACCAGGTACCACACAGCAGTGTCATACAACAGCGCCGAAGCTGGATTGGTTATCATGGCTGTTGCTTCTCGCCGCATGTCCGCGCGGCGCATTTGTAGCTCCGCTCTCGCCAGCATAACACGACGGCAGCAGCCCGTGGTATCGATGCCATTTAGCCAACAACGTCTACGCGTGCTGTAGCTTTGGCGGCTCTTGGTTAAGCCCAACGTCACCAACCCGCTTGGACGAGGGTTCGTTGCGCGCGAAGCACGCGTTGCTCGTGGAGAATGCGCGAAGCACAGAGCTGCCAACCGATTTTCGACTGCCATACGGCAGTACTCCCTCACACCAACCACCTCTATTAATAGGAAAAGCACAAAAACATGAAACCGACTCCACTGACGATATTATTTGACTGGTCGCCCCGGTGGCGTATCAGGTTATCCTCGAGCCTGGTATAGGTCAGTTTCGTGAGTTCGAATCCCCCCGAGTGCATACTCGAAAAATTCGTGGGGACTTCTTATTGTGCACAAATAGACTTGCGGAAAGCGCGAGAGCGTGAGTGAGCAACACTCGACGGAAAATCGACGAGCAGTGGGATTGCTGAACCCTATGCGCGATGAAAATACAAGTCAAGAACCGGGGGGGAGAAAGGACGACACCTGTGACCACGGCTTTGTCCAGAAGCTGGAAAGTAGATGCGTGTGAAAAAAAAACAAAAAACAGAAGGACCATAAGAATCCAGTCGAAAAACAGTCAGCAGAAAAGGGCCGTTTTCGACTGACGGAATCCGACTGTGTAAGAAATGGCCTCAGGCTGCAGATACTGTTCTTCTAACTCAGATCTTCGACGACAACGTCGAGCACAAATAGGCGAACCTACTTGGGCCTCTGGTTCGACCGTCAGTAGCGTCCTACGCGGCGACAGCAGAGATGCCAAACAGGAGCTCCGGAATAATCAAAATTCTTCTGCTGAGCAATTCCGTTTTGTGATGCAAACACAGCAATGCCTGCCCTCTCTTGCAGATGCAAGAGCCCCAACACCTTCTGAGAGATCATAACGGACACGCCATACGTTGATCGGGAGATGGTATGAGGCCTAGTAATGAAGCAATGCCGTGTTCAGTATAGAAGGAGTCGTGAAAGTCGTTATTGTACCAGGTACCTGGTATAGGATTGCTGCTGTAAAAAACGATAAAAATCTTTAGAAGAACTCGTAAGTACTTTTTTTGGTGTTCACCCAAGGGTCCCCTAAACCCCTCAAGAGCCCCAAAACGCCTCAATATTCAAATTCCAAGTAGTTTGTCCCCAATAACGGGTTTCCAGCTATGAACTTGAAAAATTAACCCTGATGCAAAAATTACTCCACACTACTTGTAATTCCAAGTAGTTTGTCCTCAAAAACGAGGGGATAGTATTTAAGAGGTTAAGTGACCCCCATCCTCCGCTACAGCACATGAGCAGTCGCAGCAGCTACCAGCTTTTCTCAATATGGGCATCACACCAGTCGGCGACCGGCGCGGCGAAGCCCCTCGTACATACAACGACCATGTTGAATACCAGACATTGTATCATTACCACCAGAGCCATGAAGGCCGCGGAATCCTGTCGATGTTGCCGATAATCCTCCAACCAGATAGGATAAGCTCTACGCATCTGGTTTAACTACACACTTTAATCTCCGCACAGGTAGGGAAGTCATGTGATGGGTCGCGCATAGGTTACAGGCAGCGGCGAGGATCAAATAAGGCGGTCGTATTGAGGGGATACAGCAACAATTGCATTTTCGTTATGATACTGCATACTGCATGGTATGTCTGTTTTTTGAAGCGGCGATGTTCGATAACACAAACACGAACCACAGCTAGGCTTGCAGATGACGGCAGCTGCTCTTGCGGAGGTGGCGCAGTGAAATATCTGGCACTCGTACCGAGTACCTACAGCACAACGCATGCCGCCCTCCCACCACCTCACCCACTATTAGCAACCTCACCTTGCATCGTTCTTCTCTTCTTGCACCGCTCGGGTTTGCTTGGCGTTGAATCTCTTTAGGACAGTCTTCGACCTCACTCGCATAGGACAAAGCGCGGAAGCTACGTGGAACACACGAGGAGCGCGCTGCATGGTGATTACACCGGAAACGCTGGTGAAATGGTCGATGTCTGGACCACTGCTGCTGGCACTGTAATGGGTGCGCTAGCAAAATCTGTTTTGTCCCCGATCCAACACGCCGCGCGAACCTTATCGAAACCCCCAACGAACCTTTCGGCAAATTCGGTGCGGTTCGGTTCGGCCAATTCCTGACTTTTTAGGACTCACGATGGATCTGGGACGGGTTCAATTTCCAGTATGTTCGTTCGGCCTCCTGTAACATATCAAGTGTCGACACTTGTCCTCCCACCTCCTTGAATCAGGCCGCGCCGTCCGACGCCCGCACGCGCGCGACTACACCCTCTGGCTAAGCATACCGGCTGCCTGTGTACCGAGGATAGGCTCGACCGCGGCCGGCATCTCTCGTTGAGTCGGGCTTGAATCAGAAACAGAGCTGCCTTTGTTGCACGCGGGGGGCTTTTTGGTTGTTGCTTCTGGCTGCGCACCGACGGGAGTCCAGCTGACGTCTGGTTCCTTGCTAGCAAAGAGCATATATATCCTAGGTGCGCAGTGCGGCGAGCAAGGGAAGGTGGACCGGGCGGCCGACCCTGCTCCTGGGAAGGCAAGGTCTTACACCGAGTACTGACGTAGGTAGATGTCAAGCCGCACGGCAGGTGTCGGGCTGCGTGATGAGGCCGGGAGCAACAGCGCCAACTCCCGGGTGAAGCGGGCGGCAGTGAGGTGAGAGAACTAGAATTTGTATGTGGCATTGTAATAGATAGAATATTACCAGGTACTGCTGTTGTACCTTGCTATGTGCTAATAATCAACCCAGGTTGCTTAGAGCCACAACGACGCCCTCGGTCTAAACACTCGCACACACATGCCTCAAGCCAAGCGAGAGCGTGGGGCCAGAGCAGAGGGCTGGAGCGCGGGGGCGGCGGACGCAGGCGCACAGGCGCAAGGCCGCGGGCCGTCTTTCCGATGCGTTTGCGCTGCGTTTCCGTCAAGTTTACAAATAATTTTTGGTCTGTTCGATTCATTATTCTCGTGAAAAAATCATGAAACAAAATGACGCCACCCAAAAGTTGAGCAACGTCATGCCGAGTGTCTGACATGGTTGTGCTGTTGCCACAAAAAGTTGCCTACGTGTCGTCTCCTTTCCCCCCCCCCTCCCTCCCTCCCTCCTTCCCTCCCACCTTCCTTGCCCCCCTCGGCGCCTGGACGATCTCCCATATTCTTTTAGCGGGGAGTCCGTGAGGCCGTTTCTCCGATGTTTTGCGTGAGGTGCACCAGCAAGCATGTTTTTTTTTGCTCTGTGCTGGTTCTCTCTGGTGGCATCACATCCGTAAAGATCGCGTTCTTTTCTTCTTTTTTTGAACGAAAATGTCTTCTCTGTACTACAGCCCATATGATCTACGCCGACTCTGAGAGAGGCGCGGGAAAATGGGACTCCCAAAAGAAGAGGGAGGTCCTTCGTGTAGAAAAAACTAAAGATCGCAAAATTTGCCGTACTATACCTGGTATAAAATAAATTAAACGGAAAAAATAATTACGGCACAGCACTATTTTCCTTGCTATTTTCTGGACTACCTTGTACTGTATGAGCATATGTGAGCGCGCAACAGCTTGTTTCCTTGTTGCGCCGGGTCGTTGCGAGGTTTGCTTTTGGCGCCAAAACACAACAGAGTATCCAAGCTGTCCAACGTTAGCCGTCCACCTCCTACCTTCTACAGGCAGGCTGTGTCCACGTCTCCACGCCGCGCGCGCCGCCTACCCCCTGTCAAGCAAGAGCCCGCCTGCGAGAACCGCTCGTTTCGTGTTTTTGTACTTCAAATTTCAAATATTGTGGAACACAATCCACCCCATTTCTCGTACCTACTCGTACATATCATACAAGTATAATGTACCGGTCGCCCCGGTGGCGTATCAGCTTACCCTCGAGCCTGGTATAGGTCAGTTTCGTGAGTTCGAGCCCCGCCGAGTGCATACTCGTATAGATTCGTTGGGACTTTTTCTTGTGGACAAATTGACTTGCGGAAAGCGCGAGAACGTGAGTTAGCAACACTCGATGAACAATCGACGAGCAGTGGGATAGCTGAACCCTATGCCCGATGAAAATTGAAGGCAAGAACCGGGGAGGAGAAGGGACGACACCTGTGTCCACGGCTTGTCCGGAAGCTGGAAAGTGAAAGTGTGCAAAAAAAAAAAAAAAAAAAAAAATGTGGGAAATGGATCGGTCCCCCATCAGTACGGTGGCTTGCCAGATGACAGCAGTATCGGCACTAAAGTGAGACCCCGAGTGATACGCCTGTAGCACAAGATCTTGACAAGCGATTTTCACAGCACTAAACTGGGACCCCGCACTATACAGTACCGCACTAACAAGGGACCACGACCTTGCGCTACATACGGCGCACGCACGCGCAGCACCGCTCTGCTTATTTTAACTGCTGGGTGCTGGGCTGCTCCTGGGTGATACCATGGACTATAGTCTAGACTACTAGTAGATGTAGTACTACAGCAGTAGCTGTAGTATTCACAGGTGTTGTGTGTATACTGCTGTAATGCGTACATACGTACCAGGTACTCTCTACGTACCAACAGGTATGATATTCTATGAGTGTATGAACGTTCTCGTTTGTTGCTGTCCGACGTCACGCGCGCGTCGAGAGGTGAAAGCTCCCTGCTTTTTAGGTTAAATGTTTCAATTGAAATGTTTTGCTTACTTGCTGCTGGCAAGCTCGCTCGTCCGCCCTCCCACACTACACCCTGCTCCTCCTTGTCCTGTATTTTTGCCATGAGAGAAGCAGTGAGTGTGGCCTTCCCAATCCTGTTGTCGTAACTCTGTGTTGAGATATTGCCGCATTATACACACAAGTGGTGGTATGCTACTGCACACAGGAGTATGATGCATGGCGCAGTGTTGGTTGAGAGCGCCTAGCAGCGGGGGTAGGCACAATTCGACGCGAGCCGACGTGGGAAGAAAATGCTGAATTATTCTCGCGGTAAAAACGAAGGCATGTACGGTAGTGGGGAAGGGGGAGAAGGGCCCGCTATGTGACCCCGGATCTGAGTTACTACTGGGAGGGAGCGCGAGAGCAGTGCGAGGATGACAAATGGGATGAAGAAAAAATGGAGTGTGTGTGTGCTTGACGTTCCCACCCTTTTTTTTTTTTTTTCAACTTCATACGTCAGCTGTTTTTTTTTTTTTTTTTTTCTTGTTTCAATCTCATTTATTGTCCTCGCATTTGGGCCCGAATCAGCGAGAAACTTGCCAAATCGAATTTCGATTTTTTTTTTGCAGTTTAATTTAATTTGGGCCCAGATTAACGAAGAGCACGGACTATCGTAATTCGATTTTTTTTTCTTAATTGCATGAAAAAAACACGAAAAATTCAAGAAACGCAAAAGGGTCAACGAACACCCGGGGGCAACGACCGAGGCGAGCGATGGCTCGCGTCCTCCCCGGAGCGCCGCGGCTAGCGGCAGATTGTTTTTGCCGGCAGCGGCTCTGAGGCTATGGCTCTAGGCGTCTCTTGGATGGGCTGGCGGCACCCCGCCGCCCGACACGGGCAGCAGCGACGGGGATATAGCGATCGACCTTCTGAGCGAAGTCATCATGTGGTAGTTGGTCGTGTAACTTTCGAGGTGCAGGGCGACGAAAAACTGGGTTTGCGGGGGTCTCGATTGTTTTCGAACCGTCGCAGGCGGTCTACGCTGTGCCAAGGACCTTCGGAGGCCGCGCTGCGGCCGCTCCGGTGGTCCTACCGCTCGCAATGGTGGCTTCTCGCCTCTCAATCAGCCGACGGCATGGCACCAGTTCGCGTGGCCGGCTTCGGTTACACAGAACAAGCCATGTCTAGGTGGACAAACTCCACAAATAGAATTTCGATTTTCGACTAAATTCGACTGAGAAAGTCTTTTTTTACTTATTTGTTGAATTTGATTTTTCGTAACAATTCTGAGAGTGCCTGCTTTGTGATTCATTGTTTGACCAATCAGATGCAAATTGAATTCATTTCTAAAAAAAGAAGTCGAAATTCGATTTGGCGAGTTTCTCGTTAATTCGGGCCCTTTGCATGTGACTGGTCAAAAAATGAAGTACCAAGCAGGCATTCTCAGAATTATTACGAAAAATCAAATACAACAAAGAACTATTAAAATGCTTTTTCGATCGAATTTATTCGAAAATCGAAATTCAATTTGGGGATTTTGTCCACCTAAATATGGCATGTTTTGTGTAACCGACGCCGGCCACGCGAACTGGTGCCATGTCATCGGCTGATTGAGAGGCGAGAAGCCACCATTGCGAGAGGTAGGACCACCGGAGCAGCCGCAGCGCGGCCTTCGAAGGTACTTAGCACGGCGTAGACCACCTGCAACGCTTCGAAAATAGTCGAGACCGCCGCAAAGCCAGTTTTTCGTCGCCCTGCACCTCGAAAGTTACACGACCAACTACCACATGTCGACTTTGCTCAGAAGTTGACCGCTATATCCCCGTCGCTGCTGCCCGTGTCGGGCGGCGGGGTGGCGCCAGCCCATCCAAGAGACGCCTAGACCCACAGCCTCCAAGCCGCTGTCAGCCAAAACAATCTGCCGCTAGTCGCGGCGCTCCGGGGAGGACGGCAGTCATCGCTCGCCTCGGTCGTTGCCCACGGGCGTTCGTTGGCCCTTTTGCGTTTTTTGAATTCTACAACGCACTACACCGTTCCTTGATAAGAAGCAGAGTTGAATTTTCGTGTATTTTTCGTGAAATAAAAGAAAAAAATCGAATTACGATTGTCCGTGCTCTTCGTTAATCTGGGCCCTTACTCTCGCGCTCCCTCCCAGTAGTCGCTCAGATCCGGGGTAGCCCGCTACGTGACCCCGGATCTGAGTTATTGCTGGGAGGGAGCGCGAGAGCAGTGCGAGGATAACAAATGGGATGAAGAAAAAAAGAAAAGTGTATGTGTGGTTGACATTTCCACCCGTTTTTTTTTCATGTTTTAACTATGTACGTCAGATTTTTTCTTTCTTGTTGTGGTTTCATCCCATGTATTATCCTCGCATTACTCTCGCGCTCCCTCCCAGTAGTAGCTCAGATCCGGGGTCACATGGCGGCCCCTTCCTCCCCCTTCCCCACTACGGTACATGCCTTCATTTTCATCGCGAGAAGATCTGAGCTTTTTCTTCCCTCGTCGACTCGCGTCGACTTGTTTTAAGTTCGATGAATTTAAGGGTCGATACTGATCGTTGCACGCTGCGTGATACTCAGGTCGCGCGTTTTTACTCTTTGAATACGGTATATATTAATCCCCTGGATTTTGACGAGGGCGATTTCGGTCCATTATGATAATCGTTTCTTTTTTTTTTTAATTTATCCTCCGGCGGAAGGGGAAAAATAAAGCTTTGAAGCTTACCACACTTCCATGTGTTTTCATACACATCGTGTATCGATTTAACTCAATTGCATTCGCAATCCGGCGCTAGCTGGCGTGTCCTTTGGTTCCCACTCCCACAATAGCTATAGCATGAGCTGTCCCTATCGGCGGTCCCCGTTACTACTCCGGCAGCGCCGTGATAATCATTCTGCTCTTTTATACATCCAGAACAAGCAGTGTCCGTGCCAACGCCTCCTCCTCCTACTATTAATATTAATAGGTACCAGGTACGAACTATTTACTCGTATAGAGAGATACACATCGCAGCTCGCCCTGTCGCTATCACGGGAACTGAAGGACACGCAAGCTGTCATGGCGCTGGATTGCGAATGCAATTTAGTTAAATCGACACACGACGTGTATGAAGATACGTTCGAGTGTGGTGAGCTTATTAAGCTTTATTTTTCCACATCCGCCGGAGGATAAAAATATATAATAAACTAAAACATCGCAAATGCAGGTGATGTGGCCATGCAATCAATGTCTTGAGCAATGCATGCGGGGCGGAATGTGTGCAAGCCAGCGCACTAGACTACGTGCAAGGAAGAAATAAATGAAGAACAAGAAAGAGACAGGAAACAAGAAACGAAGAAATACATGGATATATAGTAAGTACTTGCCGTAGCATTAGTAGTACCCGAATTATACGGTAATCAAAAAGTACTACTCGTATAAATATGTTGAAGAAGAGAGAAATTACAGAGCTGGTATAGCTTCATCACGTAAAAACAGTTTTCCTTCCATCCATCCACATAGTTTATCTTTGAAATATTGGGCATCTGCATGTAACACGTAACACGCAGGTAGAATATATTATCCGTCCACCTCCGTTCCCCGCCACCACCACCACCACCACACACGCCCCTTCCCCGCCGCCCCACCTAAGCCAAAAATCCCTCTTACCCCCCCCCCCCGACACACACGAACACAAAGGCAGCCGCGCCCCCCCCCCCGCCGTTCCCCGCCGATCAAAATCTGCCAGAGTAATAAACACTACCAGACAGGTGATATCATCTCATTTACCTTTCCAGCCATCCATGCCGTAGCTCCAGTTCATTCATTTTATGGTCTTCAAAGTCAAATTAACTTTCACCCCCTCGCCCCCTCCTTCCCCGCCACCCGCGCCATCGCCTATACCTAGCACCACGTGTACAGTAAGCTCCTACCAGGTATACATCTATGCCACCTAAAGCGGTTGGAATCACCCCCCCCCCCCCCCCCCCGCCCCCCCCCTTCACCCCCCCCCCCCCCACGTGCTCCGTCTCGAAAGGGATGCGTGGTCAATGGTCACATGACTAAGGCAAGCAACAAATGAGTACGCCCCCCCCCTCCCCTCCCCTTCGAAAACGCCGCCCTCCCTTCACTGGTTGTACGACTTACAGGATGTACATGAACTGATGCATTCCTTCCAAACCGTCAGATTTGTCCTAGAGGGTTTTATAGCTTCCGCGCACAAATTGAGCCCCCCCCCCCCCCCCTCCCCCCTCCTCTTCAGCCCCCCCGCCCCCGGCCCCCACGCCCTTAAAACCCCGCCTTCCCCTCACCAGTCATACGACTTACAGAATATACTTGATAAACTGATGCAGTTCCTTCCACAGCCGTCAGATTTTGTCTCCCTCAAAAACAGGTTTGATAGTTTCCGCGCACAGATTGACCAACATCACCCTGTTGACGCTGGTTCAAGCTACACTGCTGTAGTTCTAAGGGGAGTCTGTAGTTCTTAGGGGAGTCGCCGACCTATATCCTTAATGAGGACACACACAGTAATACGCGCGATCGGAGTACCACACAATTGCAAAGATGAGTTTCGACGACATCTTCGATCTCACAGCTGGAGTGTATTTTTATTTTTATAATAGACAAGAAGAAACACCGGGGGCGAGGGAAGAGGTACCATCGAAGTATATACTTTAAAAATAACAAAACACACCAGCTGTGAGACCATCGGAGCTGGTGTTTTTTTTTCATTACCATCAACCATCAATGATGAATACATCAAAATACCCAGCAGCGAGCAGGCAGTGCGAGCCAACGAGAACACTCCTATGTCTGTTGCGTATCTCATGTCCATCATGTATGATACGTACGTTCTCAGTATAGGATAGCATATACGTGGAGATACTGCTGTACATAAAGATACTTTTTGTCACACGCTCTTTTCGTACTCGCACTGTTTTATCAAATAATCGAGCGTCGAGGCGTCGTATCATACGTTGTTGTCGCCGGAAAAGACCCCGGGTCTCCCCAGCTTTCACGTGACGCGCACACACTGCATATATCATATCATTTATTCCTCTTACCTGGTGTCATATGCAATAATTAGGACTCAGGCGTCTGTTGCTTGAAGCGCGACAGGAGATAGAAGGCGTGTTGCGTACAACACGCACCGCAGGCGTGTTAGCCGGAGTCTCCCGGCGGCCGCCGGAGGCCGCACCCGCGTACGAAGGAGCCGCCGGAGGCAATTTTCAATTTTTGGTGATAAGTGCGTGACCGCATCCCCGAAAAACACTTGAAAGAAGCTTGAACGAAGTTATAGGTTATATTTTCAGACGTCTACTCGTACAGTAAATAAATCGTTTTTTTCGAGATACATGCGTGAAAATCCGCTCGAAAATCACTCGACCCAAGTCGATTAGCGTTTAACCGTCTTTTACCATTTGGTCATCTGCGGCGAACGAAAAAAGGTGCCCGAAAGTTTTTCTCGCTTCCGGCGCGAAAGACGCGCGCAACGTTTTGTTCGCCTGCGGCGAAGAAAGTTGCGCAGCTCCAAACGTGTTGCGCGGCGCGCAGCACGCCTACAGGCGCCTGTTTCCCAAAACGGCATTCCGACCGAAACGTCGCGCCCGCGCAACAGCCGTAATGCAATGCCGTGCTGTTGTATCGATGTTCTGTCTAGCGTTTCCGCTCTGAGTTACTGTTGCCGAAACAAATGCCGCGCTCACTCGTGGAGGGATCAGCCGCCGCGCTCGGTCTCACTCCGGGCAAGGCCAATGTTTTTTGCCCTATTTAATAATTAATACCTGGTACTCCGGAGTATTTAGTAGTATGATCTCTCAGTCAACCCGGACTTTATCCCATCTCCGCCCCCCCTTCCCCGAAAAGCAGAGATATCCCCATCCACCTTGGGTGGATGTTGTTTCTTGGACATTTGTCCGCGCTTGGCTCTTTCGAGAGGGGTGTGTGTGGTAACTGGGGGTAAAGCGGGTCCCCGAGCGAAATTATGGCCCCGCCACGCATCAACCTGTACCTGCGGCTCCCCCGCCGACGACTGCAATGCTCCTTCCTCATTCCTTCTCCCCACCCTCCTTTCGTACCCGCAATCTTCCCGCTCTCACCCCCCCCGCTCTCCTCCTCTTGCCTGCTTGCCTCCCTGCGTGCCTGCGTGCTTGCCTGTGTGCCTGCTCTCCTGCCCGTCGTCTTTCTTGGGTACTTGTACATTAGCTCGACTTTGCCGGACTATTTCGGTAACGAGGAGAATCACGAGGCGCGAGCCTCTACCCACCCTAATCTCGCGCGGGGGCTGCCATCTTTCGGTCGCTGCCCGCAAGCCCCGCCCGTCGCCGTGTCAGCCGCCAGCAGCCGCAACAGCGGCAGCGGCGGCAGAAACAGCGGTACCTGCCGCGGCGGAAGCGACAGAAGGTCCCCCGCCGCCGCTGCCACGGTCACTCCGACTAGCAAACACGCCGTCTTCGCCGGCGGGCGGAAGGTGCCCGTCGGGAAGCCGCGGCGGGCGTCTTCCAAAGCGTCCCTCGCGGGGACCGCGCCCGTCGGTCCCGCCGCTGCAGGCGGGGGCAACAGGACGGCGCGACCGCGGCCGCGGCGGCAACCACCGCCGCCACCGTCCCAATCGCCCCGTTCCGTGTCGATGGATTCCGACAAGATGTCTGCTGCCTGCTGGAGCAAAGACGGCGGCGGCTGCGCTGCCGTTGGAGATGGAGGGACATCGTTCTCTCGAGCGGCGAGCAGGGTGGCCCTTCGCGCGGCGCGGGCGAAAGGTTTGGCCGTGACCTTGCCGGCGGCGCTGTTTGTGCCGTCGAGGTTGATGGACAGCACGGCGGCCAGCCGCGCCGGGGTGTATACGCCTCCGAATGGTGGTAAAGATGAGTCGGCGTCGGCTGCAGCGACATCGGTGGCGGCGGCGATGGTGACGCCCCGCAGGCTCGCACCCCCCCGCCGGCGCCGTTCCCTCGGTGTTGTCGCTGGTGTCTCGGAAGGGGGCGATGCTATTTCTACAGCTGCTGCTGCGGCGGCGGCGGCAGCTTCGACTGCGGTGTCGGCTTCGGCCGGCGCTCGAGAGGTGGCTGAATCTTACGATATCGCCTCTACCGGCAGCTGCGGTAGCGGTAGCAGTGGGAGGAAGCGGGAACTGCAGGAGCGCACCGGATTTATGCACCTTTCCGACGAGGTGAGAACTTCAACTTTATTTCGACTCCTAAAAATGATACTTAGTCGAGTTGCGAGTGTTTTGTCCTCATGACGGGAAAATGCGGTGCTAACAGGGTTAACCTTTCCCCAGACATGGCGATCGCGTGGGAGAAGGAGGGCAGAAGAATCAGTTAGCACAGTTAGCACCAGCACAAACATTTCTGTTTTTATTCATGCTCATTTTGTGGATGTCGACGAGTGTGTTCTCAACTTCTCGACCCCAGTAACGGTTTATGTGTTACGATACCGTCCTTTGCCTTTTGCCATCCACCGTTCGGCTGTTCCCCGTCGCGGCAGGTTCCGCCGCGTTCTTTGAGCGGTAACAACACTTTTGTTCCGACGATTTCTTCTGCGGTCGGCGTTCCCAAGCGCGGACGCTCGGCCGGGGCGGCGCTAGTTCTGCCACCTCCTACGAGGTGCCACGATGACCTGTCGACGGAGTTGGAGGTGGGCTGTTTTCAGTGGCTTGTGTGAACCGGGTTACCGGTTATTTGTTCATGTGTGTGTAGTCAAGACTTGTGCAGTAGCTTTGCCACGCGAAGCATGCTGCTTAAAGCTTGGAGATTGAGACTTACAGCTTAAAAGCTGGCAGCTTAAAGCCTGCTTCTTGAAGCTTGAACCCTAGCACTTATTCGCTCGCAAGGCTTGGTTTTGTACGAGTACCTTGCGGCGTGTCCCTCTTGACGGCTTCATAAATATCTGATTTGTTCCGATCTCCGGTAGAGGACATGAACGCGTATGTATGTATAACGGCGCCGAGCATTCTCTAGTTGTTTTTTTCGTCGCCACCCCCCATGACTCTAATTTTGTTTATCTCCCTCCTTCTCGATGCCCCTCGCGCTCACTCCCACACCCTTCCTTCTATACTCATCTTGACGTCGCTTGCCCGCCATCGCAGGCGCAAGCAATGCGTCGATCAATCGGTCGCAGCAACAGCAACAGCAGCATTAGCAGCGTTAACTCTGTTGCTGGCGTTTCGCGTGGGGGGAACGGGGACGATGGTCGACTGTGGAAGCCGAGCAAATCGTTCAGGGAGGGTATTCGTAGATCGGAAAAATCTCCCGACGACGCCGCGGATGGGGAAGGGAAGGGGGAATCGTTCTCGGCCGGAGGTTCCGCCGCATCTTTTTGGTCGCCGAAGGCGTTGAACTCAAGGGGGGGGGTCGAGGCTGCCATGGATTCCTCGCTGGATAGCTCGTGGTCTATGTCTTCGGTCGATGAGACTGCCAGACAGGTGGGTGCGTCCCCTGGTGAACCTATTTTGTAGAATTGTTTGAACCGGCGGTGGGGGATGAGTTTGTCTTTGTCCTGTGCGAACGATTGCTGCCGGGGTCCTGGTAGTTGCTCCAGTGGATCACCGCCCTCGCTGTTATTGTTGTAGTTTTTCTAAAATTGATCACGGAGCAATGCTCGCAGTTAGTTTGTAAAGTTCCTTTGAAGCATGCCCCGTCCGCTCAGTTGTGTCTCTCCTGTTTTCCTTTTTTTTTCCCCGAGGATGCGTTCTACCCCTACCCACCGCTTCCGCATCGCCTTCCTACAGTTGCAGCGACAACATGTTGAGCCTTCTTGCGCCGGGGGTAGCTGGGGGGGTATACATTCATTAATATGCACGAGTACACCGGGGAGGGTCGGGGGGACAAATGCTTTGTTGAATACTTTTCGCTCAACGTGATCACAACCAGACGGGGGCCGCCCCGGAGGCCGCTGCGGGTGCTTGGCACCGAGGCCGCCGCGGGTGTTTGGCACCGTCGCTCCGTGATGACTGACGCAACCGTCCCGCTGTCTTCTGTAGACGGTCTTTTTATCTCTCTTGCTTGTTTGTATTTGCTGTTGCCACTATGTAGTAACCGCCACTGGTAATTGCTACCAGCATAACCGGTATAGACTATCAGTATTGGCCTTACTGTACTGAAAATGTTAATAGACCTCCTTTTATGTATTTGCCGGCTGTTGCTGCTGCTGCTGCATTTTTTTTTTCATTTTTTTGTTTCATTTTTCTTCATTTTTTTTCATTTTTTTGCGTCGGCGTCCTTTGCTTCACAGCCCAACGCCAGGGAGACCCACGCGTCCGGAGGCGACCCCGTTGCTCGGATGCTCCTCTGCCAGTCGGATGACTACGACTACGGATTCGACTTCGGCGGCAACAGTAGCCGCGGTAGCAACAGCAGCGGCGCCAGCGGCACCAACAGCAGCAGCGGCAGCGGCGGCGGCGGTGATCAAAATAGCAGCGGCGGCGTTGGTCGTGTCTTCGGACCTTCATCTCTGGCAACCTTCGCGCGAAGTCAAGTCGGGTCCTCATCGTTGCTTTCCTCGACCTCTTCTTTCTCGTCGTCTTCCATGACTGGCACCGGTGGCGGACTGGTTGACGGATTATCTCCGCCGGGCCCCGAGGCTCCGTCGCTGGCGGGTAACCCTGCGGCGGCGACGGCGGCGGTAGCAGGCGGACGAGGCGGGCGCGGTGGCGCTTGCGGTAGCGGGGAGTGGGGGGTCAGCGGTCGCTCGTCCCCCACTCTGTTCGCAGCTGCGATCGCGGGTGGGGCGGCGGTGAAAGTTTCGTGGGTGAAGAGGGAAGGTGGGAGGGGTTTCGGAGAATGTCGTAGCGGCGGCGTGTTTTCGTCCGTCCTGAGGGAGGGGTTCGGGGACGCTAACGGACCTGAGAAATGCCTGTTTAGGCCCTTCGCGTTCCACCGCCCAAGCTGATGCACTCGGGGGGTGATGAGGTGGAGATTTTGTCGTGTGGAAGATGTTGTGTGTGTTCTTGTTGTTATGATTGGTTTGGTTTTGGTTTGGTTTTGGTTTGGTTTTAATTTAGTTTTGATTTTTTTTATGTTATAATAATTGACTTGGTTGGGTATGGTTTGTTTTGTCATGTCTTATTTGTTTTGTTTGGATCTGTGGATTGATGGTCGAACCTGGCTGTAGAGGAGAGAAGGTTAGGACGGGAAGGAGTTATTCTTACGCGTTTCCTTCCAATGTCAAAAAGTGATTTTTCTCGCAGGGGGGGTGAGAGGGAGACGTAGACGTGCGCAGGCATTATTATGCCTGTGACGCCATTAGCAAGGGCGGCGGTCAGTTGTGTCCGCCTTTGCTTTGTTTTCTGTCGCCTGGTCTTCTTCCTCCACCCCCTTCAAGCCTGGTGGACCCTCTGTTTGCCTGGTGTCGCCGGGGTACGTTTCTGTCTGCGCACTTATTGTAAGTTTTGTGGAAGTGACGGGGGGAGGGGTTTCCGTGCCCCCCGTTTGCGTTTTTTTGCTTCTCGGTGGACGGGTTGGGAATTTAACCGAATTCCTTGTTTTCCGTGCATAGGACAACGTCTGTACTCTGTTACGCGCTGGAGGAGGTGCCGACATGTAGCGTAAGATGCAAAAGTTAGCCTATTATAATTCCTAGTGTGCGCCCCCCAAAAATGGATTCAACTTCTAATGGGGCTTATTTTACAGCGAGTCGGTGCGCATGTGTTTTTGATGATCCTGCGTGGAGGCCGGGAAGCGCTTTAAGAAGCACTGCCCGTACCTCCGGCTGCGTCAAGACTGTCAGTAACGCTTAGACCAGTGTTAGTAGCGCTTAGATCGCCCATTGTAGGAATTTTGAAACGGCTGCGAACAGCCGTTCTAGATTTTAGGCGGCCGCGGGTTTATCGGGTTTGCGTTCGGGCCATGGCAAAATTGTTCTGGAAAGATTTACTGCCACTGCTGTAGTGCGTGCGTATGGATCGGGTGAGGTAGAGATGAAACACGAGGCGTTCTCTGGGTATACATGAGAACCGTGCGGCTCAGGGAGGCGCCTCTAGCGTCCAAAGTAAGCATTAAAACGGTCACCGGCTTTCATATCGGGAGCGTTCCGTTTTTATTTTTTAGTGGTGCGAGGTACACAACCGTTACTGTTTGTACATCGTCTGGTAGTGTGTTTGTATTTGAGAAGAAAGAGACTGCGGCGCGCGTTGCCGCGGGATACCCCGTAGCAGTGCACGCGGCGTTTGTGGGGGGGGAGAAGGGGATGGGTTACGTGTGTCCCTTGTTGAGCTCTCATCCGTTTGTTTCTTTGGTGTAGAGGAGCGCGTGAGACTGTCGACTTTGGCACGTGCTGCGTTGTATGTCGACTCCCCCCCCCCCCCCCCCCCCCTCCCACTCACTCCCCACCCCCCCTTTGCGTATATACATACTATATATTCCTGCGTTATGCTTATGCAAACCCTGGATCCCTTTCCTGCGAGCGGTGGTATAATTTTGTCGCTAGCTCCTGCCGCAAACAATTTTCTTGTTTTTTTTATGAATTGTCGGTTTTTCTTCAATCAAAACCTCGGAGCGTTTCAAGGCGCTCCGTGCGACATGCTTGCTTTTGTTGATTTTCGCAAGCGTTTTTCACGTACACGGTTGCAAGTATCGGAAAAAGACAGGCTGATGCTCTGGGACAGTAAATACGGGGATGCAACAGTCAGGGGTCTTGTGGTAAACAATTACTGATTAAGAGTACTTTCGGCGTGGTAGCTTATATGCCAGGATTAAGTAAGGCTAAATGCGCGCGGCGGGGTGTTTTATCGCCCCCCTGCTGGACCCCTTTGGCGGAATCCACGTTTTGGTGGAGCCCATAATTCAATGGAGCCCATATTTAAATGGAGCGCGTAACTCAACAGCGCTATCTCTGGCACGCACCAGTCAGGGAGAAAGAGTAACAGAGAGGAGAGAGATGAGGAAAGAGAGAGAAGAGAGCAGAGAGAGAAATAGGCAAGATCGAGAGAAAGAGAGAGCAACGATTGATCTGCGGGTTTCCCGACGGAAAGGCGTGCCGTCGTGAGGGGGTAACGGTGCTGGGTTTTCTTTCAGCTTGCTCGTTTATTGTGCGAAAGCAGTCTCTCCGTGCAGCGTTTTTTTTTCGTGGCACGGTACAATACAATATATACATAGAGGAGTACGGTACATTTTGACGGTCTGTTTTTTTAGTAGGTCTGTTTTAGTGGCAACCCCTTGCCTGATGATGATGATGGATGAGTAGATGGTTGGACGTTTTTTTTTTTGTCGTGCTCGGGGGGGGAGGGAGCCGGCGAGTCACGACTGCGCAGACTTGTTGCAATGTTGATGCTGAAACAAGTCCCATGGGATATAAGTAAAACGCAGGGTTCTACCCTGCCTGAACATGTTATCCTGCGGTGGTATTTTAACGTAGATTTAGTATCATAGAGTATAGTAGCATTTCAGTACTAATGCTCCGGCTTACCTCTGCTTCGTTTTCATCGGGGTATGATGGCGAACAACTATATTAGACCACCACCATACACTCTTGTAATGAGCTAAATTTCGTAAAATAGATACCGTACTCGGACTTTCTTTCCTTCGTATGTACATGGGCTTGGAGCCTTGATTTCTGATTCAGTTCTGGTTTGTTCGCTTGCTTGGCTGGGGTTTGGTAGGCACTTCGTACCGTCCAGTATACGCATACAACGTCTATTATATCCACCCCAGTTGTACGGTAAGCCAAGTGTGCGTAAGATTTGCTGTGAAAATGGATACAGAAAGTTGTACGAGGGGGTATAACTTTTTTTGTTGTTGTTGCTCATTTGCCGAGAATTCGGAAGGGGAGGGGTGAATTCATTCCATGCATAGCCGTAGTTGTATGGCCATAGCTATTAGACCCTCGCATACCTGCAATCCCGGGGCGGAGGACGTCGGGTTTTCACGGACCAGGCAGACATCGCGTGCACCAAGCGCGACGCGCCATGAGGTGTTCGGCAAAGGGGGGGGGGCAAGTGATCGATACGAGGGGGGGCATCGACTCATCGTTTCCCTGTAGTTTCTACTACCTGTAATATCGTATTGCTTGGTAGGGTGGGTTTAGGCGCCTCGACTGACACCTGGGTGGTTTTGTGGCGAGGAAGGGGACGGGGGGGGTGCATCCAGGACTATGAAGCTGGAACCCTTGTGTCATCAATGACTTGGTTGGTTTTGTTCACGTCGACCGCTGATGATTTTTAGCAATTTAGCTGAAGCTTCCGCAAGCAGTATTAGTACGCGTGGTACGAGTTGCTGTAGCAGCAGCTTTGACGAGAAATAGATCTGAAGACGGCGTATATGTAAGAAGTGGAGAGTTGGGGTGAAATATCCTCCCCTCCGCGCATGCCGTTGGGAGTTCGCAAGACGGAAAAGGCGTGTCTGGTCGGAGTGTATTGCGTAGAAGACTATGTACGTAGTCTGCCCTAGTTCGTCGGTTGTGGGGACTGCTGCTCACTGTTGTGGGATGTTGGTGGGCCGTTAGGGATGGTGTCAGCGTTTATCCTCACCCCCCTGCGTTAGGCCGGCGGCGTGAATTCTGCTACGGTACGTAGGTTTTCTATCGAATTCAGGCGGGTATGGGGTGTGTGCATAACCTTTGGAAGGAATTGGACCCATTCCGCGTGGTACTACTCACTAGCGGTGGATCTGCGTTAGGTTTTCGTAGCCAGCGCGTTTTTTTTTTTACGCGAATTAATGATATTGTTAACAGATAACTGTTGCAGCGCATTCATAATCTATCTGTGATAAACGGTATGTTTGCACATAATTTATGACGCATTCTTATCACATTTGCCATCCGACAATGTGCAGCACTAACTTCAACGTCGCTCACTCATGATCAGATAGACAACGAACAAATTCGGGCAAACCGAAAAAGGACAAACGTGTTGGACCAGTTAAGCTCATTTCTTGATATCCTCCGCTGCTCTTCGGCCTACTCCACCTGCTTGTTGCCTGTTCAACCTTTTCTTATTTCACGGAGAACGTGGAAACGACGAGGCGCCGCGACGAGCGCTTGCGGACGGTCTAGTTTCCGCCCGGACGAGGGCGCGCACCCGGCCAGCCGCTAGAACTAACGAGCGAGCCTTGGACGGAGGGAGGGAGATGGCAGCGAGCCAACAGGCAGCCATACAGCGCTTCGCCTCCGCCCCCCCTAATGGTGCGGCTAGGGCCGCTGGCACCACATTTGGGGCCGGCAACTTCCCCGCCGGAATCATCCCCAGAGATGCCCCAGCCATCATAGCTGAGGCTGCTCTCGGTCACCGGCGGCGACGGGACTGGGGCCGCCTCCCGCCGCCTACCCCCCCTATTGGGGCAGTCGAGAATACCCGTCAAGGAGCCTCCGTCGTCGGCGGCGGTGGCGAAGGCGCTGTCTCTGCCGCCAGGGTTTCGGGCGCCAACATCGCCGACATCGCCGACTCAGCCGACGATTTACATTGGAGCTGGATAGTCCACGGGCCCCCCATCCATAATAGAACCGCCTCGGAGCCTTCGGTGCCGCTGACACTGCTGCCCGTTCCATTGCACGTTCCTTCGCGTATTCGGGAGCCAGGCTCCTCGCGTCTGTTGTAGCCGTCCACAACCGAGGCTCATCCCTGGCCCCTTTGCCAAAGGGTTCGCTATCGACTCCCGTAGAAGGGTTGCCCATTCCCCCATCGCGGTTGTCACAGTTTCCGTATCCGCCGCCGCCGCAGCCACCGTTCGTCCCGCCAACCGCGTGGTGAGCGGTGCCTACGTCACGCCCATAACAACTTTTATCAACCGAGCAACCCCAACCGCCGCCGCGGCCTCCACCGGCAAGGCCGGTGCTTGCGTAGTCCCCGTTGTCGACGTTGCAACGGCCACCAGCTTCTCACCGTCCTCCAGGCCACCCCTGTTATCATCACCAACACCGCCGCGGCGGCCGCTGTCGACGGTTTCCCACCCCACGACAGGGGCGCCACGCTTGACGCCGGACATGGTCCTTGCGCTCGAACCATCACCGCTGTCTGCAGCCAGGCCAGCGTAGTTGCTGCTACCAACGCCGGTACCGCCGACACCCGCAACGACACCAATGACACCGGAGGGGAGACCGATGGCAGGAGGTATACCCCCGCTTTCACCGCCGAGAATAGGCCACTTGCGTGAGTGGTTGCTCTGTACCTCGCTCAAAAAAGGATTTACGAAACGTTACGTTGGCGCTGCGTAACAACAGATTTTATGGCGGCCGCCGCGTGCTATGCCAGAGGTGGTACTTGTAGGGGTTTTTCGTTTCTGAATGACCGTATTCCTTAACCTAATAATAAAATCGCCCGAAGGTCGTCCTTGTCTTCGATCTGATTTTTTTTCATATCGAGGGTATTTATTATGGGCTTGTTCACCGGGTTAAATTTTTGGTTTCCTCAGAATAATTTGAAGATAGGAGGTACAGAGCTCTTCAAAAGAACACCCTCAGAAGGAAAAAAACTGGTGCGTCTCTATGGTAACGTGTATCGGTCGTGCGCGTCGCGACAACGAAAAAACCAAAACCTTAAGATTGCAGAGAAATAGGGGAGCTACACGCAAGAGCTCTGAAAGAGACCCCCCCATTGTAGCCTCTATTGGGATGAGTTGTATGGCTCGTGTCGACGTCTAAATCGCCGCCGTCGCGTCGCCGCCATGACCAGCGTAACCGACGCCTGCATAGAAAAGGAAGCTCCGTGAGGTTGTTCTCAAAAATCTGCGACGTGTGGTACAAGGCCTTGGCAGGTCCGATGGTCCGTATAGGTAGCTGCAATCACCGGCTCCACCTGCCGTGCTATGCCTGACTTTCCGTCAGAAAGGAAGTCTACCTACGTTGTCTAGCATTCCGGGCGACCGTAACAGTAGACAAGGCCGAGGGGAGGGCGCCCCGGCAGCGCAGCGACGAGATTGCGATAAGAGGCACTGACGGCCGTGCGACGATCTATGCCGGCTGGGGGAGGAGGGAGGACATCTACCACGGTAAAAAGGGGTGGGAGGGCGGAGCGAGTGATATACAGCAGTTGCTGCGAGGTGGTTGAGGAAACCTTCTTCCTTTTTTTGCGACGTTCATCGCCGTTGCGTTCTAGACTCCGCTGAGGACGCAGTCGTTAGAGCCAAATGGGGTACGCCAAATACAAGTGCCCGAAGCCGGCTTTACAGACAGGGCACCGAGGTCTGGATCTACGCCCCCTTCTTGATATATGGTAGCTCTGGCAGGTCGACACAACGAAAGAGTGAGCGATAACGGACATGGTCACCGCCGGTGAGGTCCACCTCCTGAACGGGACCAACACTGTCATGGAATCGGCAGATTGGTCGCGGAGTGCCGAGGAGCGAGGTGACGAGCATATTGCAGGAGACTAGCACGGCATCGCCCTTCAGCAACTTCAAATTGCAGGCGCCGTGCGGAGTCTGTTAGGAACACGTGGAGGACGCAATGAGGGTTCCGCTTCCTCCGGTTGGCTCGCCCACCCAAGGTGCGCCATCTAAAGCGCAGAGGGGGCAATCGATAGGGGATGCGACCGGTTTGGGGTGGCCGGTGAAGAAGGGGCGAGTCCACACCCCGTCTGAGAGCGTTCTTCCTCCCGGAAATGTTGTGAGGGGCTCACCAGCGGAAAGACCGCGCTACCGAGTGGGGCGCCTATCAAAAACGTTGCTTGGCGACGCTTTGGCGATCGGTGACCTTGGGTGTGGGGGAGGTTGCACTAGAATCAAAGCGAAGGAGACCAAAACGTACAAGGCGGAATGAGGGGAGACACCTAAGCATCGTGTACCTTCTGCAATCGAAATATAGATTACTCCTCTTGAGGGTCGGAGGGAAGCCACGTGCGGGTACCAATTTCGAGCGCCCAGGAAGGATTTGCGCACACCCGCTGAATGTTGCAGCGAGCGGAACGCCCCGCAAGCAGGATTCTTACCCGAGGCTCCGCGTCGTGTGCCGCCGAGAGTGGCCGGTGGGAACGCCGAACTCGCCCCCCGGCGTGGCCCCCAAAGGACTGCCCGTGACCGAGCGGGGGGGGAATGAGCCGCGGTGGGGGGCGCCTTCACAGGTTTCCAAACGTCCCCCTCGCGCAACGTCCCACAAGGCCGGTCCGAAATATTGTCCAACCTTTTTTTGCCTGACACACAGTAGTTCAACCTCGACGTTGGTAAGAGTTTGTGCAACACCCATTTGATGCGTGAGGTTGTGAAAGATTCTCGAACCACACATGTCGCACAAAGCCTTGCAACATAAAGGATGTCGAGATACACCTACATTGTTCAACCGTATACGTTGAACATGTTGGACAACCTGATCCTGCTGTTGCCAGCGAGGAAAACGTTGCACAGCGTATTTGGAGGGAAGCGTTCGGCAACCTCCCGCCACGGGTAAGGTTGCACAAGGGCCGAAACCGAACACGACTAGAAACGATTTCGATTCAAGCAAGTCCAACTTGAGTTCGTCGACTTCCTTCAGCAAGGCGTCCCTTGACCGGGTCCGGCTAAATAGACCACAATCGGTCTTCCCAGCACGTGCAAACCCATGGCGTGTGCCCTAAGGAGGAGTCCAGCCTCTTCGTTCCTCCTGTGCTTCCTCTTCAGTCATTGTTGTGCCTACTTCAGGAGGCTTATCTCGATTATGCCGCCTGAGGCAATGGGAACCAGCTATCGGTCGCTGCCGGACACTGTTCACCACGTTTCGGAGTCGGCAGACAGCTGGGAATAGAGATGACGC
Source organism: Undaria pinnatifida (assembly GCA_012845835.1). Taxonomy (NCBI): domain Eukaryota; class Phaeophyceae; order Laminariales; family Alariaceae; genus Undaria; species Undaria pinnatifida. The sequence goes on from JABAKD010000010.1 coordinate 2,747,637, forward strand.
ACCTATCAGCAGCGAGGAGGAGGGTTACTCGCATATGGCAGACAAGACCGGACGAGATTTTCTGGGACGGGATCACGACCAGCCAGTGCAGTGAGAAGGATCGACACAAGCCGAAGGCGGATCCTCAGACTCGGGGGCAGCGCATTGCCCTCATCTGCGGGCCGGGGGGCGGGGCGGAGCTGGGGAGTGGTGAGGGGGTCGAACCTACTAACTGTCAAACGGAGAAAGATGGCGAAGAAGGCGGAGCAGCGCAACCCAGTGGAAGACGAACCGGCGGATTGGGCAAAATTAAGAGAGTGGAGGGCTGAAGACGTGGAGGGAGAGGAACCGCGAAGAACGGCGGCGGGTCTGCGTTACCATACAGCGTAGTGCCGGCTGGACGATCCACCAGAGCACCTGAGATGGGGCCGGGGAACGGGCGTGCCCTCCAGGGCAACACCCGGAAAAGACGTGGCATGCGGGGTCTGCGGTATGCCGCTCCAGCTCGGGCAACGGGCGACATGTTTTTCATGTTGGCAATAAAGCCGTGTGATCCACGCTCATTCTGTTACTGAGACCCTCGCGAGAAGCGCGGCACCAGCACCACTCCGTTGCCCATAATTTAACTGCGGAGCCCTGCACACAACACGGAACGCGTTGGAGGCAGCGGTCCCAGCCGACCCGGATCTTCGCAATCCTGCCGCGCGGATGGGAGAGGAGGTCATAGAAAACGCGAGCCTACAGAGGCGGGGGCTGTGGTACGGATGGGATCCTAACAGCGTGGTTGTGGAACACTAGTTGATGCCGTTTCTCTGGACGATGCGTGCCTGAGCGTTCACGTGCTTGGCATTATCAACCGCGCCCTGGGAGAGCACCGGCAGCCAAATCGAGACTTGTAATGAAGCTGTGGTAGATACTGCCGACCTTGCTGCCATCATCGGACGGCCGCATCATGGGCTGACACAGGTTTGCGGTGGTGAAGAGCGGCGATACAGTCATCCTGTTCCCGTGGTTGATAGCGCACGAGAGCTGAGGGGGTACAAAGCAGCGGGATGCCACCTAAGAAGCTTCAGAGTTGGTGAAGCTCAATCTCGCGTCATCGAGTGCCGTTATGCAGAGAGGTGAAAGTCACAGAACCCACCTTTCGGGCGGAGTCGTGCTTGACAGGAAATGAAGAGACATATGCCCGCTGATGGACCGAATTCCCGTCCGAAGATCACATCATCACCGTTTTCACGGCCGTGACGGGCGAGGATGCTGGCGAGCGCTACCGAGGCGGAGGAAAACAGTGCTCCCCCGTGGTGCTCGGACGATGAGATTATTATGCCTCCCGGGTACCCTCCGATATCATCAGCTCCCGCAGCGCTCTATCGGCCTCATGCCTCGGGCATGATAACCAACAATTTGCGCGCCTCCAGTACATCATACATATCGACATTGGACGGGAGGATTTTGACCGGGCATGACAATTTTTAGGGTTGAGGGGAAATCGTCGATGAGCCGGGCGCGTTTTCGCTGGAGGTTTGCCCACTGTTCTTGCAGACCAGCCTCATCGCGTTGGGTGAAAGGTGTCAGCCGGTGTAGCTTGGGTTGCGATAGCTGAAGCCACAGCTGGAAGAGGCTGGGGGAGGCGGGGTGAGGCAGTTTGGGGTCACGGTGCCTGGAGGGATGTTGCAAGTCTGGCTGAAAGCACGAGCGATGCACGACATGGACAACTGACTCGTGCTCTCCGACCGCTCGAACGACTTCAACATAGTCATCAGAAAAGTGGTGCATGCAGAGGTGGCGAGAAGGATTCATTGTTCGCGCACATAACCACACATGCCTCCGCCATATGGGGGTTTCCGTCGTCGCGGTCAGAGCTACTACCTTCCGTCGGCGAGAGCTGGACGGGCATTGGCATTGTGACCAACCTCATCAACACCATGGTGAGCCCGGAAACGGCACGCCCCGAGTACGGAGCAGGTTTTTCTTCTCGAAAGTGTCGACGTCCGCATTGCTGAAGGAGGGATGGTGGCAGTGGGCGTCCCGATCGCCACCGAGGCGTACGTCTTTGGCGCGCTGGGGGTGGTGAGGGACGAAGGCGCGGACTGCCTAGCGCGCTGCCTCGCCGATATGCCGGATAAGCAAGCGCCAGCCCTCATCGACATCGAATTTGTCGGGCAGAGGACAGGCTGACTTTAGCGTGTCTTGGATATGGTTTTGTTACTCGATGCACACAGGAGGGCCTACAACGGGTCGCAACAGGCATGCAAAAAAATCGTCAAGCTACTGGGAGTGGCGAACGTAAAATCTTTCTTCCAGCAGGAATACACGTCAGATGATCGGCTGACGTTGATGGTTCACCAGCAAGTCCAAAAGTGTCTTGCTGCAGGGGGGGGGGGGGTCCCGTCGACGGAAGCGAGGCGAATGCCCACTTCTATTTGGAGCAGGGTTGGGGTAATACTAGAAGTTCCGGCGGATCTTACCGTCCCAAGCAGATCGGGTGGGCGGTGGATCGCCCTGTGAGATCAAACGAGTAAGGCCCCCCGAACCGAGCATTATCGTCAACCTCGGAAGCTGGGAAGGAGCCTGTCAGAGACTCAAGACATATTGGGGTTCCCAAAAGGAAGGATGACCTGCATTGTCCTTGAAACTTGGATGGGGTCTTATTGACACATAGGAGGACACCGCCTCAAGGTGCCCAGAGGTCGACATGCTCGTCGCGCACAACGCGGTTACTTGCCGACCCCCGAAACGCCCCAAAAACAATTGGCAAGGTGGTCAACCGGGGCCGTCACGTCGACACTGATTCTCTAGGTCAGCTACAACTGGTGGCATGCCCGCCGGGGTCGTACGACCCACTAGGGGACATGGAAACACATAGTAACTATCTCGAGAAGGGTGTCTCCATTCAAGGTCAAATTGAAGGGTCGCCAGGAGGCTAGGAGAAGCAGGTGGTCGAGATAAAACAGTCACATCCATGGCTTGGGGATGTATCCTGGAGGCAGGTTAGGAGGAAAAGGCAGAGGATAGATTAATACCTGGTGTGCCGTAAGAGAAGGCCATAGAAAGGGCAACAGCAAGAGTTGGTCGAGTTTAGGCCGGAGGAAAGCAGAGAAAGCCAACGAAATAAGTTTTTAAGTGTAGATAAGGTGAAATACGCGTTTTCTTCCTTTGGGGCCTTCCTCTTTACACTGCCGTTGGCTACGGGTGATCGAGGTTTGACGTAGACACTGTCGGAGGGAAAGCATAGAGCAGTAATTGATTGCAACGCGTAGACCACAGGCAGGACCACATGGTGTATGAACAATTTACCGCCGTTGACCGCGCCACTCTCTTGCCAGTAATCGCATAATCTAAGTATTTTGGGATCCAGGTGCAACGACCCTTCAAAACAACTAAGAGTCGCGGTCGTAGGTCGTGATTACTGTGGTCCTCCGAAATAGCCGTCTCCGGTTGGTGATCTGCAGTACGGGGTGTATCATGATACGAGCGTGGCGCACAACGTTTGCGAGTTTAGCTTGCGGGATAGATGGTGTCCCGGGAAAAAATCTATAAAGGTCGTACAATATTAACGGTAAACGCATCATATTATTTTTGCGCGCATACGGCACACTCTTGTGCGACAGTGACGGAACCACAGCAGGCGCATGACATGCAAGAAAACGTGGACCACGCATATCGCCCTGCCTTTACTAGGATTGAGTTGTTTAAATAATACTCCAATGAAGTAAGCGTGCCAAGGTCCAGAGAGCAAAGGTGACCCTACCACTCTGTAATAGGCCCAAAAGAGATGCAAGCCGCTTGTTGTAAGCTGCCGCTGGTGCTATTTTTACTTCTGACTGTCTTATGATCGTGCTGCTGCTCTTGTATGGCGGTACGCTTATCTTCCCCCCTTTCTGCTACGTATGCTTTGGTCTTGAAAGCGTTCCGCACCGGCAAGACGCTTGTGACAACGGAGTGCGTTTTTTGAAGTTCCACGCATCTGACCTGTTCTAAACACCCGCGCACCTATTTTGAGCAACTTCGAGCGTTGTGTCCGGCCCCCGCGTTGATCATGAATCTGGTGAAATCTCTGGGAGTAGACCGACGCAAAATGTTCATGGCAGAAGGAGGGCAATCGAAATAGCGTCTCCCCAGTCTTCATCGGAAGAATCGCGGAGCGTGGTAGTAGAAAATGCCACGTGCGAAACGAAGCGAAGCGATTATAACCTTTAGCAGCCATCTCGGTGTTTACCACGACGGATCGAAACTCACCCTCCCTATCCGAGGTTTCCCACCAAAGGAAGCGCCACAAACTCCGGGTATACATAGGCACGCGCACACAACCGCGCCCCCGGCAGAGATAACTTCAACCACACCACAACGCCAAAACTTGAATTTTTTTAGCGCTATGTTATACTCGTACAACATATACGGACACCTATGCGGTAACGCACAAAAAGAAACAGCTGAGCTACTCGGCGTTGACTAGACGACCGTTCCAAGCGTTGCCGTTCAGACCGCGCGCGTTGGTCTCTTCGACACCACTAATCTCTTCAAACGACCAAAAAGCATGAACGGGCCCTGTGTCTCTCCGTCTCCGCGAGCCCTACGGCTGCTGAAACAACACACGGCAAGGGCGAATGCACCCACTCCCACCGCCAGCAAGACCGACAGGTAGACGTACCAACTGGTCTGGTCTGCTCCTACCGCAGGTGGACGGCTGCACCGAGTAGGGCAAGGCTTGACGCCCGAAGACTCGCAGCAAAGAGAGAAGGCCTTCACCGATAATTCCGGGACGTCCTTGGCGTCCGGAAAATGATAATCGCCTGTGGGGCAAAGACGGCGAATTACAAGCACAGAAAACAGCGGGATTGCTACTGTAATTAAACCAAAGTTGTGTCAAGAAATTTCTATAGTTTCGAGTCAAGCATGAAAGCGTCCTGTTTTCATGAAAGGCGGGGGTGTTGGCTACTGAGACGATATGTACTGTACGCTTCCAGTTAGCCGAAGCTACGACTACAGCTTTCGGTCGATCCTCCCGCAAGATATTCATTGGTTCCTGTACGCTACATAACGCGGCTGTAACCCTGCCCTGCCTACGAGTGGGTGAATTTGCGTTCAACCACTTCTCGATAAGATGCTATGTTTACTGCCGAAAGCTCTTTCTGTATGCCGAGATACCTACTCAGCTCGTCTGTCGAGGCCAGTTATCCATTGGGAAAAGAAGCGAACGAGGCGCATCGTTTAACGAGCAGTACGACCAGTCAACAGTTTTGTCACCTGTCTACCATGAAGCATGCGCGATAAGCATCAAGCGCATGCTGCATTGAGATGTGAGCACCACTAACAATCCGAGCACCAGACTTGGACTGGATCTTCGCTGTAACCTAAAATATTTATAGAGAATTTGGGGCGACTCGGTTCCTTGCGGTACAAATAGCAGCAAACGGTATTAAACAAGCCAGTGCAACCATACTTATAAGTATACGTTACATATTTTGTCCCCCTCACAACGCGGGTTGTAAGATCCGTGCGAGAATGGCCATGAACCGAAATCCCTCTCACGAGATCGCCCTGTCAACCCTGGGGGTATCCAAGTATTTTTTGGCCAGCCAATGCATTTCTCAAGAAGCAAAAAATTCGATTCGTGCTCTACCTACCACATAGGTTGCAAAATTGAGCATAGGCCGAAGCCAGGGGAACTCACAGCTCACGTATTTACGACTTCCTTTCACTAGGAAGCAGTCTGGGGACAGTTGACACTTGAATACTCCCCCCTTCCCTACCATACACCTTCAGAACAGGAGCATATCACTATCGATGGCCTGCTTTCCCGGTCTAAATAATATGTGTCCTGTGTGACTGCCTGACTAACCACCTGCTCTGCGCTGCTCCGGTTACGCTCCCTTTCGTAAAAAGTTATGGTACTGCATAGCAAACACAGCATACAGCATTGTTACTGGTTTTCTTCGCCAAAACTGAATCTGACGAAATTAACTGTGGCGCGGACAGCAAAGTAGACACCACGATACGGCCGGAAACCGCTTGGAAAGGCCCAATTGGCCGTTACATCATTGTTGTGTCGGCATATGAGTCACCAGCGGTTGGGATTTGGTCATCGCTCCCCTCTCCTTCAGAATTTGGACCTTTTCACTAGATTTATTGTTTTGGGGGCGGGGGAGGGTCATGCCTCCGTGTTCCGTCAACACAAAAGCACGGAGGGTGGTCCATTTCAGAGGCGAGCTCCTCGACAACGTGAACCCTGTCGAACACTGTACATCACAACACAATTCGCTAATGTGTCATGCGTCCCACATACCGGTAGGACAGATGTAGCCGTGCTTTCCTGACTCGCAGCCGTCGCACGCCTCAGCAGGGCAATCTGAAAAATGAATTTATTGTACGAACAAAACAACGAACAAAACCATGGTGATATGATGTCTCCACAGCCTGGAACTGAATCGGGTCTTTTGGAGGTTGAAAAACACTCACAACTACAGCAGCGAAAACTGCGCCTACCAATTTTGCACCGCCTACTATTAGTAGGTAAGTGCAGTCAGCGTTGGTGCTCATGGATGCTACGAAACAAAAAATCAGTCTACCATTGTACAGTGGTTTGGACCCCCACCTACAGAACCGAGCACGACAAGGTGTTCAGGTTCTGAACAACAATCGTTACGAACACAAAAAAAAATCAACTTGTGTTCACGGGCAGCTGACGGGTCGATACGTTGCGTTTTTGGACAACAAGGTGATCAGGTTCTGAACAACAATCGCTACGAACACAAAAAAGTTCAACTTGTGTTCACGGGCAGCTGACGGGTCGCTACGACGCGCTTTTGGACAAGACAGCCATCCACAGCCATGAGTAATGTTATTACCAAATAGAAGTAGTAGGGCAGTCTACCGCGGTCGCAGCATAGTACTACCAGCTAGGCTAGAGATACATCAGCGCTGCATGGACCACCCTGGCAACAAAATCGACCTATAGGGTACGACGGTCGGTTTGACCTTTGTTCTCCCGGGAGAGCACGGTTCTCTCCCTGTCCATCCAGTGATTGCCCAGATGTTCTAAAAGCATCATCCCACATCTTTTTCCGGCACTCAAATCCCTCGAACAGCGAGTGCTTACATGGAAGATGCACATTTCGAGAAGGGAATTTTTTTTTGGCGTTTCCAATTCGATCGATGTGGCCAACACATGTTCCGGTGCATTACGAATCTGGAGTAGCACCCCCCCCCCCCCCGTAGCCTTTCCGCGTCACAGGCAAATACTTTTTCTTGTGCACAAATTGACTTGCGGAAAGCGCGAGAGCGTGAGTTAGCAACACTCGATGAAAAATCGACGAGCAGTGGGATTACTGAACCCTATGCGCGATAAAAATTGAAGGCAAGAACCGGGGGGGAGAAGGGACGACACCTGTGACCACGGCTTGTCCAGAAGCTGGAAAGTAAAAGTGTGAGAATGAAACATGAAAACGAATGAACGAGAGGCGAAAAGCCCGATTCTAGACGGGAATCAACTCCGATTTAATACCAAGATTGCGACGAGCATCGGGTTACGAAGACTACAGCGCGTGGGTATTAGCGATTTACTGTTGTCCATTCCTAAGGAGCGCAAATAGTCACGATTCGTGATGAGCGAAAAAATATTCGTGACGTTAATAAATTGGCGCTACGTCACGTTTTCTAGAAATAAGTTAATGCTTCTTGGTCACGAATCGTGACGTCAACTCTTCTTGATTTTATCAAAACACCCCAGCGCCATGATTGGTGAGAACGTTTTAGATTCGGGAGCATGTTACTTGTTGTTGTCTCGACTCTCGACCGTTTTTTTTTGTGTGTTCATTAGGATTCGCCCTTGGCATCAACTCTGGCGATTTGTAGGCAGAACGCGGCGGTCTACAAGGGGGCGAGAAACAACTTACCGCATATGCCGCTACTACTGGCGAAGTCACGGGGAGGATATGTGCCAGGAAGGGACCTGCCGATAGGGGAGAAACCAGAAACGAGTGCATCGACAGCGGTTTTGGCGATTGACCCTGAAAAGCATCGCCATGGCTGAGGTTCAAACGTGCACCGGGATTCAGTATACGGTGGTAGCCAACCGTACAAATATACCTATCTCTTCGAAAGTATGCCTATCGAGGAATACCATGCACCTCAGTCGCATCAGATTCTGGCCACCTTGTAAGTCGTGATGGACTAGACCAGCAACGGAAGCCGACAGTAGTGGTACTTTCAATTGATCGTACAGGGTCATCGCAACACCGTTTGAGGCTTTTCGAACCATGTAACACCACCACTTGTGATGAAAGAACCCGTTGGTCTAGAAAGGACGGGGCTCCAGCGCCGGCAAACCATGCGAGGATTCAAATACTTTGGACCGTATTTGTCGCATGGCATTTCTGTCATGCGGGGAAAAATCACGGTGTTGGAAGATGTTTGTGCAGGGTCCAAGCAAACAAAACGTGCGTTTCGTTCATTTTGGGCCAACAGGCAGCTAGTACAGCCTTTAACTCGCGCTCACCCCATTGGCAAGCACTGCAGGCCGACCAATCCGCTTAGGCTCCTTCAGCACGTGACCCGTAGCCAATATGGTTCGCCAGAGGAAAACGATGCAAGCCAAAAGAAGCACACGCGCGGAAAGCGGGCAACGCAATGTGTAGACGCGGTTAGCACGCGCTTCTCGATCGACATACCTCCACAGTCTATCATACAGTGCATGGGGAGGAAGGACGCTATTGCACTATTAATAGGACAACACCTCCGTGATCACTAACAAACCACGAGAGCGGTGGTTGATTGAAGCAAAGCATGAACCGCGTTTGATAGGAACGAGCAACGATTACCGGCCCCGTGCCGTTCAGCGCCGTCATTCTTGAGGCATTACACGATTTGATCCGACTCTGACACCCATCGCGTACGGTGTTTGAACAGACATACGTGGGAAACTGTACGGCACTTGCCAAACTACCCCATTCCCACGCGCAGTAGGTGACACACTATCCAAATAATGGAGACGATTGAGCCGGGATATGCCTTGTGGTGTTCGACGGTATTATTTAATGTGTCGCCTAGTTGGTTGATGCCATACACGTAAAACAAAATGAGACAAGAAAGTCTCCTCGCTGTCGACATCGCGCTAGCATCGTTAGTGTAAAATCTGCATTCCATTACCCAAACCGTTCAAAATGGACCAATAAAATATTGTACCGCAAACCACCACCTTGTACGCTTGCGGTGGTGTTCGAAACAGCGGAAATGAAAAATAAGTCGATAAGGCAAACAGTACACAATACGTGGCTATTTATATACCGCAGGTCCGCCAAGGACTGGGATCATTTCTGGGGGAATGCTACTGCTGGCTCCATGCCAAGCCGCACTCACAAAAATGTCAGCGCTTCCAGACCACCGAAAATCCCTGCCGGTAAAGTGGTTATCTTCTTGCCTCCCAGAACCCTGGAGACGTGACAACAACGGTACATTTAAGAAAACAGACAGAACGGTAAACCGGCATCCGTTCTAGGACATCGAGTATGTGCGCCGAAATTCGACTCATGCGTTGCGGTGGAATCTCTCCGCCGCCCGACGACATGTAGTGAGCAAACGGCACTTCTAGAAGGAAAGCAGCTAGCTTGCTTCGTGTAGGATGCTAGTGCGGTATATATACGAACAAATCCGCTTTTACCAGCTCTCTGAGTGTGTTGGTGAGCGAAACGAAGCCGCGGATAGACCACAGGGAAATTGACGGCGCTACCATTTGCACGTGCGGAATATTTAATCACCACCGAGAAGGCTACGGCACGGTCCCAAAAAGTACAACCCCGTGACCCAGTCGGTGTGCATCGACGACTTCTCAATAATTCCAAGCTTGCCAACGATTTGCCATCTTAGACCTCGTGGAAGCACTGAAACTGAGGTGCGCATGTGCCAACCCCATGTTACATGCGCGCCAGTGCGCACCCAACGTCCATCAAAGACCGTTCAACATATCAGGATGTGCGCACCATGACCGTACGGATAGCTGTGGCGATATTTGCGCATAGACCGAGAAAGCAACCCATTGTGAATATGCCTGGGGGTGCAGTGCTGGGCAAGACTTGAAACAAAAATGGCGGTCGTCGGACGACGCAATCGCCAAACGCACATTTACAGGAGCAAGACTGCAGGTAGCTTGAATTGCGTCGCATTTTGGGATTGTTCATAAATACTTGGTCTTGAATCCGAGATAAATCAACCTCCACAGCAATCTTGGGACCGGGCAACCGCAGGAAATTCGAATCGTCCATACAGAAAGCAAAGAGAAACATCACGTCATGATCACAAAAGTTTGTTCCCGGCTGCATTGTGTCGTCAATCTGTTCGTACGGTTTCTGTTTAATGGTTTGGATGCGTCGTCGCCGTGTGCACAAATATGTATTCAGTACGATGCCCACACAAACGTCAAGAAGCCGAGAAAAAATGGCGGGGGTCAACGAGGTCCCTTCAAAGGTTTGAATAGCCGACGCCTTTCTGTCATAGATTTCGCGGGAGCAATGCAAACGGAGGTGCACACATGCAAGCAGCGTGCCAAAATATCTCAGGGTCAATCCCACATTCCTAGGATAGTTTGTTATCGTGTCCCCCGTACCATCTACGATATGGTGGCCGTGGTGTCCGAAGGTCAGAAATCATTAAAACGGATATTCGTGGATAGGAACGTTGCTGAAGTTATGGACATAATTGGAGCCATCGCTGGGGGAATGTCACCGCAGGCCACCTACCCACGCCGCACTTACAGTTTGTTTAGGACTCCCAGGCCACCGAAGAGCCCCTCCGGCAAACTGAGAAGCCCGTTTGAATCAAAGTACCTAGGGACGTCGACACAAGCGTGAAAAGGTGCGAAGAGGCGGACCGGTAAACCTCACATCCACAAGCAGGAAGGAGAACAAGGCGTCTACCAAGTTCCATTCAACCTATATGTTAAATGGTAGACAATACGTGGCTGTTAATCATCGTGCTGCATATCTGCACAAGGCAGGGGCCCTTTCTCGGGGAATACTACTGTTGGGCTCCATGCCAAGCCGGACTCACAAATATGTCAGCGCCTCCAGACCACCGAAAACCCCTTCCGGTATTGTTGTTAGCCCATGGCTGTACATGTACCTGCGGACATATCCAAAGCGGAACATCGGTGAAAACAGACGGGATGGTGCTGGCACCTGTTGTAGCAAGCACATCCAATATGCGCCCCAAAATTCGACTCATCCACTTCGGCGAAAGTTCTCTGCCGACCGACGACATGCAGTGAACAAACGATGCCTCTAGAAGGAAGGCTGCGCCTAGCCTGTTTCGCGTGGTTGATTGTGCAATAGGCAATCGCAAGAATCTTCTTTTGCTAGCTCTGTGTTTATACTCCTGGGCAAAGCGAAGCCGTAAAGGGGCCTGAGAGCAATTGACGGCGCTATCGTTTGCACGTATATAATATGTAATCGTCACTGCGAAGAATATGGCATGGTTCCGAAAAGCAGAGTTCGGTGCCCTAGTCCGTGAGTGTGAACGAGTTGCCAATAGCTCGAAGCTTACCTACGGTTTACCCTCTTAAAACTCCCGTGAACAACGGAGATTGAGGCGTACATGTGTCAACCCCATATTACATGCCCCACGTTCCATGCATCCGATGTCCGTTAAACACGGGTTAATCTTACATAATATGTCGCGAGCGCCATGACCGTGCCGGCAATTGTGGCGATACCCGAAGAACACAACAACGAAAACGAGTCATCGTGAATATTAGCGGCGCTGCAGTTCTGGACAAGACTAGAGCCACAACTGACGAAACTCCCCCGCGCACAAGTCAAGGCGCACTTACAAAGATGTCAGCTGTCCCAAAGGGTCGAAAAACCCTGCTGGAAGAGTGGTCAGACTGGGTGCGCGAAAGTTCCTGGAGAAAACGACAAGCGTGGGACGAGGATGCAGCGAAAATGACAACCAACCTGGCATCCACCTATATTCAGAGGCGCCCACGGGCCCTGCTTTGCGTCTGAGTTGTCTTCCACCTTATACTGAATTCGTAGCGGAGTGAAACCTCAAGGCGGATACATCGGTGGCAGCGTGAAACAGTGCAGACGCGTCAGCAAACTCACACCCTTGTGACACATACTGCGCCAGAAACATTAACCTCAGCTCTGCTTTGTGACCAAAAAACATTAATCACTGGGCGGCACACACGTGCCAACGTGCATCTTTAGGAGCAAGACTGCAGCTGTTATACCTTGAAACGCGTAACGTATTTGGAGTTCTTCATATTCGCTACTCAGTTTACGCGTGGGTAAAACAACCTTTACAGAGATCTCGGAGCAGACAACCGCAATGAACTGTAAGCGTAAAACGTACAGAAACCAAAAAGAAAGACCGGATCATGGAGACAAAGTCTGTTTCCGGCTGCGCGTTGTGTCGCCAAACCTTTTGGGACCGAGCCTACGATTGAGGGGTGGCATATCATACTCGTTTATGGCTTGATTTATTCATTTGACCATCGATCACGCATCCCTTTCGAGACGGATCACCCGTTTCTACTCCTAACAGAGACACCTCCAACATTTAGGCGCTCATCCCGTTTCTTCCATATATTACACGAAAATGTTTTGCTTGTCTTATCTCCTTCCCAGCTACGGTAGGGCGTGTGGGGGGGGTCGTACTCAATTCTTGCTAGCCTTAGTCATGTGACCATTGGGCACGCACGCATCCCGTTTGAGAAGGAGCACCGTTCCTACTCCCAATAGAGACATCTCCAACAGTAAAGGGGTCGTATTTATAGTGTTTTTTTTCCAACGGTTTATAACCACTCACGCGACCGACTACCGTTTTTTTTTTTTGTTCCGCGATATGCACTGCCATGGCCACCAAAACGTATCCGATTTTGACTAGCCTATAGTGAAGATGAGGGTATACTATTAATAGTACCATACCCTACCCTTGGTCTTGGATGGTCATTGGGCACTGCTTCGGTGGCATCCTAGCCGAATGTAGAAACCACTTATATAGGACATGGAAGAACAAACGTCACAGAGCCGAGAGCAAGATCGTAAGAAGCAGAAGAAAGCCAAGATAGCGGCCGCAAGAATCCTCACACACGTAGCATCTGACCGTGGCGATTCGTAGTTCCAACAGAAATATACAACACATAACCAGCACTGCTGGGAGAGGCTTACAAAGCGATGGCGCGCCCCTAATGGAGGGGTCCGGTCGCCTACTGTAGTTGGCGGGGGCCAATGAGATCCCTGCAAAGGTTCAAATTACCAACGTTTTTACGTCCTGGATTTCGCGTGAGCAATGCACGTGCAAACAGCGTGCCAAATAGTCTCAGTGTCCATCCCACATCCGTAAAACGTTTGGTGACTGTGTCCGGCGTACCATTAATCCGTAGAGTGGCCGTGATGTCCGAAGGGCGGATATCATGACCATGACTAGTCGGGAATAGGAACGTTTGCTGAAGCTATGGGCATAATTTGAGCTGTCACTACGTTAGGGACAGCCACTGGAGACCACCCACCAAAGCCGCACTTACATTTGTGTTAGGGACCCCAGCTCATCGAAGAGTCCTGCCGGTAGAGTGACCGGCTTGTTTAGATGAATAGTTCTGGCGACGTCGACAGAAGCGTAAAACGGCGCAAACAAACGGGCCAGTAAACTCGGGGGTCACGAAATTACAGCCATCGGAGGCGCGGAGGTGGTTCCATGATGGTTGGGGCCAAAATGACTTTTAGAATGGGTGGCAATCCCCGGTCGCTGTGTTTTTCCATCCAACCCAAAGCCAGAGAACAAAATGTTGTGGGAGAAATACTGACCACCCTACCCACCCAGCTGAAATGCAGCAATTTCTTCGCGCAGGGTGACCGCTTCGACACAAGCTTCCGTGGAAACATAAACTGCGACGTAGTTCCGTCGAGAAACAGTGGAAGCCTCCATGGAAGCACGAGCTTCTACCCAAAACAACATGGTGTATGACACCGTGTGCGGTCGACCTGTTCGATTGCTCGTCCTTCAACGATTCGGTTGGCATCGCATTGCAGCCGGATTTACGGGATCGTTTGTATCAAAACAAAAACGGGGCTTGAAGTAAGGCCAGGTGGAGGAAGAAAGAAGATCAGGCCTTGGCTAGATAACGTGCCGCCCACATCAGACGTAGCCAATCGTCGCAATTGGCCACGATGGCTGCTAGTAGTGTCAACAGCAACATGCAACAAGTACGCGTCTTGGTAGAAGAAAACGCCCAAATGGGACACGGCCAGGCGACGGTTCGGCCCCGAGAGCGGAATCAAGCCGTGTACTGTGTGGAGATTAATGTGGCGCCGATAGATGACCAAGCAAACAAAGCGTCACCACCGTGGATCTTGCTTGAACGACCCAAACTTTGGAGTACATGTACAAGCCCCGTGCCAAATATCTCTGTGTTCGATCAACAACTTGACAAAATGTTCGGACTTTTTATGTGCCGCGGGTCATGCACGACGTTATGTTTGCGGTGACGTTGGAAAGACGATACAAACAAGAGTTCATATTTGTAATTGATTGGGAATAGTCCAGCACGTCTGGGCGCGACTCGGGCTAGAACTGGGGGAACATGCCACTGCAGGCCATATGCCAAACCGCACTTACAACTTGTCCAGCGCTCCCAGATCATCGAAGAGCTCTGCCGGTAGAGTGGTTAGATCGTTTGAGTAGAGGGATCTGGGGACAAGGACGGAAGGGGTGCACCGGTGCAAAGAAACAAACCGGTGAACTTGGCATCCACATTAAACGCAGAAGGCACCTGAAAAGGGCATTTATTCGAAGCCAACGCCATCTTTCGCCCGGCGACACGCAGCAACCGGACAATTTCATAGGAAAGGCTGCAGTACTTGCATCGCGTAGGACGTTTGTGCAACTGGCATTTACAAAGCTCAGCCGCCACTGTGGATGCCTTCTGCGTAAACTAATCTCTAGGTGGATGTGAGAGCAAATGGCAAGCGTCGTGGGGTCTTTTAGCCTATGGTTTTGCTCTCAAATCACTTTTTATTCGCGCAGATCCCAGGGAATGCTTTTCGTCACATCGAGTGTGCCGATACATGAGAACAGGGAGAGAAGGAGACTGGAAGTAGTACGCAGGAAAAGAGTGGAAACCGCGGTCGGAATTGGCGGTAAGACGCGGACCCAATCAAGCGTTGTACTCCATACATGTGAAATAGTACTTTCGGTTGGGGTCCACCACTATCATCCTCCAACTTCATCCGGTGGTGTTTCAAAGAGCTCGCGCCGATTCGAGTGCTAGTGAATCTGCGTGCTCGTCCCCATTATTTTTTCGGCTGGTGGCCGCGGGAAGCTCACCAGTCCCACCGCGCTTCCATGGGGAAGGTTGAATACATATTAGCACAACGCATGGCAGAGCCATGGGCAATTCTAACGCCCTTTCCGACTGAAACCTTTGTGGCAGCGAACTTGGGGATAACGTATTCTGAGCCGGGGAGGTTCGTTTTTCCCGGGTAGGCGTTTTTGTAGGGCGCCTACCCTCAAAAGTCTAGGGGTTTCGGGGTCAGAGGGTTCTTGCGTCGACCGTGTTTTTCACACGCACGCAGGCGGGTTTGTAGCAGGAAAAAACAGTTTTCGGGGTGTGCTTTGAGCTCAGAACCTGAGTGACTGAACTTCGCCAAATGTTTGGCCTTTTTCACTACCTAATACAGTACTACCGTGTACGAAGCAGCCCTGTGGATGTCGAAAAAGAGCAGGCCAATGTAAATCTCCTGTACCCTGACCCCAGCGCTAGTCGCAGATAAACACCCGGCCACGCAGATACACAGTTTTACCCTGGAAATGCCAACTGAATCGAGTCGCTGCTGCACCATTAGCACCCGTACCGTCGCGCATTGCATTGCCGTGTTAGCGCTCACACTTCTTTGATCCTCCCGCGTCCAGACTTAAAGCACGACGCCAGATCCTCAAGGTCGTCGTCCTTTATGCGGCAATCGCTAAAATCGCTGCAACACGCATCGAACCAAAAGTTAGGAGCGGGAACGGCCAAGATTGAACATTTTGACCATAAGGAAATACCTGGTATCTGGACAAACATATGTCGGAAAGCGCCCGGGATGCTTTCTCGAAACAAGCCCCGGGTAGGTTGGAAAGCCCCCTCGAAGTGATTTTCTTGCCCAGGAAAGAAAAATGCGCCCCGGGGCGTTCACGAAGTATAAAATTCGACCCGGGGCGTTTACAAAGTATACTTCGCTAACGGAAGGCGATCGCGAGGGGTGCACATCCAACCACCAGAATATGAGATCATGTTACACATGTTTCGCCGGTGCTATGCTTATTTATAGGAAGAACGTATATATAATAATACTGGACATGAGACATGTTTCTTCACATCATCACCGCACGTTGGCGACCAGCGATCTCACCTTTTTGCAGACTGGCACTGGTAGCTCTTGCTCTGGGGGTCCAAGCAAGGGTTCAAGCGGTTGACGCCTGTGGAAGGGAGCGGGACCGTGGGGGCGGGGGGAGGATGCGGTAGTGTAGCTCATCCAGTGCTTGATGGTTGTGTTGAGCGAACAAGACTATCGAGGATGGAGTCGCTCACGTGCCTCACTTGGGTGCCACCGAATACAGCGGTGACCACCACAGAATATTCGTCACATCTCTTAAGCAACTGTTGGTAAGAGAGTGTCCTAGAGGGCCTAGCCACTCGTGCTTGCGTCATGAAGCACAGTACGAATCAAACATCGCGGGATATATCACACTACGGATTCTGCCCGCCAGAATTGAAAGGCATGGTGGATGAAATGGGAGCATTCAACCGTAGATACGCACGTTCGTGCATGCGGCCTTCAGAAAGTGGCGACTATGCAGAAAGCAAGAGGAATGGCATTCCAGCAACGAGTCGCTAGCCAAAATTACTTCTATCAAATCCATCGTGGGTAAATCCACTCTCATGTGCTCCACATACCATCACAGGTGTAGCCGAACTTCCCAGGCTGGCAGCCATCGCATGCTTCGTCAGGGCAATCTGCAAAATGCATGGAATGTACGACGACAATGAAAAAAACAACGGCGAGGCAATGTCTTAACAATGTGGCACGTGGGTCGATCACACTGGATGTTAGTGCACACCAAGGACGATACTAGAGACGTTGTGCCTGGGAAGTTCGTTTTGCTGTTGACGCTCAATACCGGTTCCTGTGGTTGCTTTTAGCACAAAAACTCGAAACGATTGCCGTCCACGCCTGCAAGCGAACGTCCACACGCAACAAGCTGTGAAGCCTCTGTATCGATAAATCGTTCCGAAACCCAGATGGACCGTACTTGCCGCGGACAGCTGAAGGGTTGTAAAAACACATTAGCAAGGCAGGCAGACCCGCACGGCCATACGCCATGGTGTTGTATACAAATACTTATAGCAGAACAGTCTACCGCAGCCCTACGAACAATAACCGTTCGTTAGATCTAACAAGCCCCCATCTCTTTCCTGGGAGAGAGCGAATCTCCCGACATTCTCTGTCATTTCAGTGACTAGCTGGAACAGTTTGACCTCAACAAAACAAAGCGTTTCACTGCGCTTTGACGGGGTTTGCTTCGATATTCACCAGGGTTGGTGTACACGCAACACCAACAATTCAAGAGAGGCAATCAGTGACTTTGGGCTTCTATATCGATAATGAGGCAATTACACGATCCGGAGTAGGGTGAGTCTGAAAGAGGTACCCTCCGTTATTTCACTTCAGGAGAGAGGGTGGAGGACGATTAGCCCGGTCGGTATTGACACTGCTTCAAGCGCAAGAACGAAGGCGTCCAAGGTTTGCGTACAACGCACGGTCTCCTTGAAGGCGTTGCGAGTATGTCGGGTAAGGAAGGTAAATGCGTTTGAACAACAGTGAATTGCTGCTGCTGCTGATGCCGACTCAGCTCGCTCAGTAGCTCAAAGTTAATACATCGCCCTTCCAAAACCTAGACGAGTTCGGTGTGCTTGGGGGGCTCAAGCAACTTACCGCAGATGCCGCTGCCGTAGTTCGGAAGAGAAGTCAAACGCCCAGACCTGCCAATAGGGGGGGCATTCAGTCGCGAGGGTGATCGTTACGACCTTGGCGATTGGCGCTGAAGCACACCATCCAAAGGCGCTGTCATAGTACCCAAGCACACAACCCAAACCACAATTAGCGATGGATGTTTAGCTACACTTAGAGAAAATCTCGAGGGCTTTGCGACAACGAACCCCATCAGCGACGGAAGCGTTCGAACGGGGATAGTTTCAACTCAAAAGTTCACGGCAGCATCCCCCGAGTTACGACGAAACTTTCGTGGGGAACACCATCACCACGGAAGACCGAATCCGTCATTTCTCTATAATCTAGTATGATATCGATGAAGCATGGAAGCAAGAAACACTGTGTCATACATGATACAACTATAAAGTTGAAAGGAGCAGGCGAAACCACAGGTTTACAAGGTATTTGGCTGTGTGTGTTTCTACGTTACGTGCGTGTGTTTCAGTATGGGTGAAGACACGGAAAGGCCTTCGCGCCGTGCTCACCCCCATGGCAAGCAGTGTAGATTGACGTTATCCTTGAAGCTCCTTCGACAAGAGACCCAGAATTGAGACGGTTTGCCGGAAAACGCGCATGTGGGCACACCCACGGAACGTGGCAATACGGTACATGGACGCGGTTAGCATGTCATCCAATGTCGATATGCCTCGACAGTCTACAGTACAGCTTATGGGGGAATGGGAGGCAATCGAACCAGGGCTCAACCTTCTTCCTCAAACAAAAGCGTCAATGTCGTGCACGAGACAAGCAAACGATGAGCTACGAACCAGCGTATATTCGGAAGCCCTTACCTATTAACGCCATTTCTTGTGCTTTACACCGTCACAGTCTCGCTCAGATGCGCACCCCGTGTGGCTGGACAGTAATGCAGTAAATTCTACCGCATCTCGCCTACAAGGTGATATAAGCTCCTAGGAAATAGGCACGCTGCCCGGGTGTTTTGGATGAGCCGGGCAAAAAATTGTCGGCGGTTCACTAGTGTGCATGGCTCGAACGCGAGGCCCGGTTGCCTCGTTGATGGGGGATAGAGGGGGATACAGCAGACTGGAAAGCTATCGCTAACAGCCTTGAATAGTATTATTGCAGTTCCGGGCAAGGCTGTATCCATAACTCAGGCAAGGCTCTCGTTTGCCAAACTTCACTTACAAAGATACTAGATGTCCAAGATCATCGAAAATCCCAGCCGGCAGAGTGGTTAGGTTGTTGCCGTCCAGTTTCCTTGTGGCGGAAACGTCGACAAAGCGCGGTATTAGCACAGGGAAACGGGTTCGTGCATTCGCACCATTCACTGAGGCGGACATTCTCTCGCAATAGACGAAACACTGTGAGTAAGCGGACATCTCCCAAAAGAAGCGTGCAGTGCATTGTGTTCGCGTGTATTTCTTGTGCAATAGGCGAACGAAATCAGTGGGGGTCAACGAATACACGCGGGTTCAGGTCAACGAATCAGTTGGGATCAACGCGGTCCCGATAAACCCAAGCCACCAGCGTTTCCCATGTACAGATATCGCGTTCGCAACAAAACGAGGTGTATGTCGGTGTGCGAATACCCTAGTGGTGCCTATCCAGCGCCCATGAAACTAATGATGGCTAAATACACATACTTAAGGCGGGTAGTTCGTAGTAACAGGGCGTAAAGCACGCAGTTCTGTAAGTTAGACGATGTTAGATAGAGTAGTCCAGCGTAAGATGGCGTACGGTTGCATTAATCGTCAGCAATAGTCCGACGCGTGCGACGATGGAGGCGCACCACTTTTTTTTCTAATACTACCCCTCGCTTTAGGAGACAAGACATGTCCTTCTTAACCCAAAAACTGAATTGGACAAATATAAACCTGCTTTATCGCGGATGAAAAATCTCATGGCCTAGGTATGTACAACGAGAATCATGAATAAAAATGTCGTATTTCCGACGATTGTATTAGTATTAGTAGGTTAAGGAGCCCCGTCATTCAGAAACCATGTTCGCCAAAAGAAGGTATACCTCTACTGTAGCACGTGCCGTCCGGTGCGCAGCGAGGATGACACAGGACGTGAGCACTAGTGAACCTGCTGCCGCTTAGCCCAGGACTGGAGCCACAGCCGGGGAGGGGGCTTGTTGCTACAGACCAAACACTATGACGTACCCACAATTTGCCTATCACTCCCAGTCCATCGAAAATCCCTGCCGGGAGGGTTGATGTTAACCTCTTTCCAACTCACACACGTTTTGGGGTACGAACTACTTAGAATTAGTGTGGGTCGTTTTTTCTGTGGCAGAAGGGTTGACGTCCTCGGGGAGATCGACACAAGCAGGAGATGGTGCAGCGAAAAGGATTCATAAACTCCCCATCCTTGATAAAGCGAAATGGTTTAGCGACTTGGAGGACTTCTTAATTTTAGTATGATAAAGTCTATGGGACTTTTAAGGGAGAAATATGCCGAAAACAGGCGGAGATTACAGAATAAGCCACACGGAGCAACCCGGGCTGAAGTGTACGAGCCGTTCCTAACGAACGCAAAAAACAGAATTCCTTACCAAAAAGCAAGATTCCCGGGCGCCAGTGCAGTCTTTCTTCGACACCTCACATCGAAAATGGTCAGAATGGAAAACTAACGCGGACAGGGGGGGTATCTAAAAAAACGGGTAAAATCGAAAAAAAAAGAAATCTTCTAAATCGTCCTGCGATCACAGCGCTCCAATTAGTTTTGCATTTTGACCATTTTTTATGTGAGGTGTATGCTATTCCAATCCCTGGGCACCTCCGGGATCCGTGGCAAAAAAGCGGGATTCCTGACACAAAAAAATAGGATTCCTGATATTTAAAAAATTCTGAACTGTCACGTTTAAAAACAAGAAAACATTTATATACTTTTGTCAGGAATCCCGACATCAATTTTAGAGTTTGCTTTTTTACTTTTCAAATCAGGACCCCTGACGGAAAATCACGATTTGCAAAAAAAGTGTCACTTTTTCTGTCACGATTTGACATTTTTGTGTTCGTTAGGAATGACCCTAAGAGATGCGTCCCAAGCGCAACGTTAGAAACTACCTGGTTGACGACATGCGCACAACATGCTGATGTCCGTACTGCTTCATGCTCTTCGTAGACGGTTAACTTTGGTAGTATGCCGTCTGTTTACCTTACAGCAGCGGTGTTTCGTGTGGGAAAGTTCTCTTTCACCTCATTCACCCGACGATACACCGTTAACAAACCGACTCGTCTAGGAACAACAACACTGTGGCTAACTTTAGCCGTTCAATTTTTTCGGGTGATTTTTTCAGCGTTATTCTGCCCGTTTCAGGCAGAATTTTACACTACAGTAGGTGGCCCTGTATAGTGGCATGTAGTGGCAGGACAGAATTGTGCCACTATTCAGGGCAGTCCCACTATTCGATATAGTGGCACTATTGCCACTATTAGACAGTCTATAGTGGCAATATTGCCACTATATCGAATAAAGAGCTTCGATGTTCACGCTGTACACTGATTATACGCTGTTGTGTACAGGTAAAGCCGTGCATACTGTTCCACTACTCGTGGTTGATTTCTGTGCAGCAGTATCCGCATGAAACACATGAAATGACCGTTGATTATCCAACGGTTACCGAGCCTTCTGTGGTCAAGACCTGTTTCTTCTGCGCAGGCAGACCACAGGAACCACGTCCAAACGCATTGTATCATAGGTGGCACATCAATATTTTTTGTCCGGCGGGCAGTGTAACATGGGGTTCAACATTCAACACTACGTGTAGAACGCATGAAAACAGCAACGTAGAGACGCGAAACAACCCGGCCCATTCCTCCACGGCCTTCGAGGCACGCTTAGTCTGATTCGAGGAGTCGGGTGTATTTTGCTTCTTGGCGATGCACGGGTTGCAGACGCGGTGGATTTCTCGGCCGCCCTCCTCCTCTGGTTCACCACATATCCCATGAAGCCGGCCGCCGCAGCCAAGGCGACGCTCGTGCCCGTCTTTCTCTCCCAATGGTTTGTTTGGGAGTTTACACAGTTCTAGGTCCGCGCAGGCTGGCATGATACGTGTGGCGCCCACCGCTGAGAGTGTGTGTGGGCAGGTGTGGTACAGCAGTAGTGGGGGCCCACTACTTGGAACTACCACTATTGGGTGTGTGTGATGCCCAAAATGCCACTATTGAGGGCCCCGTCCTCAATAGTGGTAAAGTGCCACTATATCGGGTTGAGATTTTGCCAGGAGATTTTCATGCCACTATATAGGGCACTTTACTATTCAGGTTGCCACTATACAGGGCCACCTACTGTATTACGCTTGCAGAACCCAAATTGAACCGGAAATTATGCCACTGTATGATTTTATGCCCGCTTTTACTAGTACTTGTGTATGAAACCCGAAAGCGAAAATACTGCTGGCATTGTGTCTTTGTCAGGGCACACTGCCGGCCTGCTGCTGCTATGAGTGAGAATCCAATTCCCAGCGTTCATGGCCACCCACGCAGCAGGTGCATCCTTGGGTGAACTTGCACAAAACAAATTGAAAAACTTGCAGAGGTTTGCGAGGCGCGCCGCCCATCTTTGTGCCGCCGACTATTGCTCTTTTTCTGGAGTTTGCCTGTTTTATCCTCCTTTATGCGCCGTTTTTCAGGATTTTGCTTCCAGGTACCTATAAATAGTTTGTGTTTGACCCAAGCTGCGGTACCGTAAGGGTTATGTTGTTTTGGGATTTTTTCTTGCAGTGGCTTTGGGCCACTCTCGCGAGTGACCCCCCCCCCTGTTCTGTTGCGGTGTTCAGCTTTCGTGTTGTTTTAATTTGGCGATATGAATCCGCAATGGAGTGGTACGCTACGCCGCGCCAAAGAAAACGTCTAGCGTACTTTTGTCCGTGAGGTATAGAGTATTAAAGTCACTCGTGCGAGTATGATATTATGGTAGTATGATGGTATGATAGCATGATAGTATGATAGCATGATAGTATGATAGCATGATATTATGATAGCATGATAGTATGATAGTGTGATAGCATGATATTATGATAGTATGATAGCATGATAGTATGATAGTATGATAACATGATATTATGGTAGTATGATAGTATGATAGTATAATAATATGATAGTATGATAGCATGATATTAATAGTATGATAGCATGACAGTATGATAGTATGATAGTAGGATAGTATGATAGTATGATAGTATGATAGTATGACAGTATGATAGTATGACAGTATGATAGTATGACAGTATGATAGTATGATATTAATAGCATGATAGTATGATAGAATGATAGTATGATAGAATGATAGTATGATAGTATGATAGCATGATATTATGATGGTATGATAGTATGACAGTATGATATTATGGTAGCATGATAGCATGATAGCATGATAGTATGATGGTATGATACCTCAAATCCGGTAGTGAAACTGGGGGTTTATGACATCATCATCATATCATCCGCCCTACCGAGGTGAGTATGGCCCATTAGGCTATTGTACCAAAATGCCTTACAGGGGGAAAAAGTATGCTAAAAACTCTGCCGGCCGAAGACATCAAAACCTCGCTTACTTGTGCCCCGTAGAATGCCAGTGCACGGTCCCCCAGTTGGAGGTCTGTTTCCATGAGTTAAGTGTTGGCAGGCAGATGACAGCATTTACCGATACCAGCGGAAAAAAAAGAATCGGCGCATTCATTCTTGCTAGTTACCCAACAACCGAATTACAACTTCCCGAAGAGAAGCTTTGGCTCCAGCCGACCGTGACATGGTCAACCAAGTGGAGGTGCTACAACAGTAGCTTGAAACCGGAGCCTGGTCACCTAGTTGGTGAGGGTTAACTTGGTCTCCAAACGCCAAAGCAGCCAAGGCGATCCCGTCGTTGGATCTATTGTTAGCACCCAAACAAGGCGCGCACTACATGAGCAAACGCCAGGGGTGAACCATGCGAATGTCTACCCAATGCCTGTCATGTCACCGATGGGTCGATTGATTACGTCTCACGTATCGCGACATATGACTGTGCTGATGTCCCGAGAGCAGCAAGGATGATTCAGAGTGGTCCCAAATGGTATCCCAGTTCTAAGCAAGACAGGGGCCAGAGCTGAGGAAATCCTCTGCACGCCACAAACCAAGACTTTGCACCTCGGCTATCGCAACATTCGGCTATCGCGTATGTACGTTATGGGTCCTAACGTAGTGTTAGCACTGGAGGAACAATCGTGCACCGCGGTGACATTGTTAAACGCGTATCCACGAACGTTGTAACGCATTAACGTTGGGTTCATTCTCGATCACGCCGGCTGTGGCACGGCAATGTTGTGTTGCTCCGTGATCGGTGCGTGTACAAAAATCATAAAAAAAATGTCAGGATATTGTCCACACTTGCATGTGATCAACTTGGCATGCACATACCTGGTATCACAATGTTCCAGTTCGTTAACTTGCTGATGTTACGCTATGGAAAGCTTTATACATAGGTTACTCTATGGAAGGCTTTATACATAGACTAACACCCCGAAAATTGTATTAACGTTCAGGTTGATGTTAGGCAAAACGCCTCAGCATAAGATTAACAGGGATGTCCGGGCTTTCCTTAACACTACAAGACATTAAGTTATTCGAACGTTATTCGAACTCCCCATTTTTCCCAGCCTTAGGGTCGGATAATGCAAAAGACTTGACGTATGTATTCAAAGTCACAGTCGGAGATGGTCGCGATGTAACAAAATGTTTGGATGTTGGCTACATGCCGAGGGATCTGTTAACACCATCTTATCATGATACTGACGTTAAATATCTTACTTGAACGTCCCGGTACTACGTTAGCGTAAAGAAAAAACCGGGTATAACGTTATGTTTCCTGCGTGGCCGTTGAAGCTGAATTATTATAACGTAAAACATGCTGCCATGTTGCCGTTTTAGCCCCTTGGGAGTTTAAGATACGTTTCTACAGTAGTGTGATGCGGCGTCGCGGGGTAATGTCATTTTGTCTTTTAATCCCGAGGATATCCTCATGGATCTTCCCCTCCAGGGGATAGGTTGCTTGAGTCCCGGGACGCGGGGTTTCCAAAATACTAGATAATTTTTTCCTTTCGAGAATCGTATTTTTTGCCCCATGTTTCGGTTTTACGTATTTGGAAGGCGTTTTTCGGGGATGGCATCGCATGTTCCCTCTCGTGTATACCATACGTTCTGAACCAACGCAGTAGCACAATGTTAGCGTTGTGTTGGGCATGCACGTTATCCGCCTAACGTGTGCTACGGCAGCAACTAGGATTTTCGCTATCGCCATAACGTAATGGCACTCGCTATGGGCTGTCGACCCTATTTCGCGGTGTAACGTCATATATTACAATTAAATTCGCGGACGAACTAACACAGCAACATGTTGTTGGCGCTATGTTGGCACGTATGTTATCTGTCTCTAACATGGGTTACGACTGGAATTCCGTTAACACCGTCACATTACGTCACATGCTATGGGCTGCCGATGCTGACACGGTAACGTTATAATACACCAGGTATGACGCAACGTATCATCCTAACCTTTTGTTAGGCGATCGACTACCGATATCGTAACGTACTAACAGGTTATCATCACAGCACTTACTTAGTAGACAATGTATCAGGGTAATGATGACAAAAACCCGGCTGAGCCGTAACATTGGCATCGAATGTTAACTCTTACGTTATCCGAGGTCTGCAACCTCGCTTGCACAACCTTGCTTGTTTGCTGTCTATTGGGAACTGTCGGGTTTGATCAATCTCAACTTGTGAGATGATCACCCTATAAAATAGAGTCGATACCAGAGAAAACGTGGGTTACCTGTCAGTCCATAACACTGGGGAGAAAGACCCTGCACGGCCAAACCCGAGGCTAACCTACGACACGCAGCCGCGAGGAGGCCCTTCACCAGACCGATCTGCGATGACTGATTTCAGAGCAAGCAGCAGTATTCGTTGCCATCGATATGCAAATAAAAATAATGGGAAACCCAGGGATGTATGCCAGATGTCCCCTGACGACCACATGCTTTGCTAACTCTGCTTGCACAACTTGCTCGCACAACCTTGTTTGCGCAACCTTGCTTGCACAAACTTGCTTGCACAACCTTGCCGACCCTACTGCACGGCGTAACGTAGCGTTCCAACTATAGTTGCGTACGACCTACCTCAGTAGTACCACAGTAGTGACACCATCTGAGCGTTATATTGGATACGTTATCCGTCTAATGTGGGGTACGATAGCAACTAGACTTTCAGATAACACCGTAACGTTACCTCACGCGCTATGGGCCACCGATCCTGACACAGTATCACTAATGGTGTCAATCTTGATGCAGCGTACCACTCTTGACAGATTGTTAAGCGATCGACAGCCTATATCGTAGCGTACTAACACGGTGTTATCGCGATACCTTAGAAGAAGGTAACGTACTGTTAGTGTCGTGATAATGTAACCGCCCCCCTGCTGAACCGCAACATTGATGTCGAACGTTACGTGTTACGTTCTGCGAGGTTTGTGAGACTTACAACATTGTTACCGCTCCCAGCCCATCGAAAACGCCTGGTGGTAGAGTAGTTAGATAGTTGTCGTTCAAGAACCTGGCGGCATCCACAGAAGCGAGACAACGGCGTAAACACAAGGAGAGGCAAACTCGCACCCATAGCGCGTGCAGAATGCGCCTTCTCGTTAGCTTTCCTTTGCGGCGAATATTTGCTTGCCCGACATTACGCAGCTTGTCGGAAACGGACATCTAAAAGCGGAACACTGCAGCTAGCTTGTACCAGGTACCCCTTAGGATGCTTGTGCAGCGGGCATCCGCAAAATATCCTTCAGTAACTCTGTACACAGTTACGTGTCTGCTAGGTAAATGACTTCCTCGACAGACAGACAGACAAATAGACAGACGGACAACTGCGAGCATCCATGGCACATTTTTCGTGCGTACTTCACCCAAAAACCGAGGCATTCCCTTTCGCGTGATGTGGTCTACCAAGCGGCGGTACAATCCTGACACCGGGGTACAGCAGTTGCATAATGGGGTCAAGGACGTTCCAAGGCTAAATCTTCCACTGCTCTCTTGTCACGGGTCTCGGGGGAACAGCTTCAATAAAGGGGTATCTACACAAACCCATGCTCAACGATGCCATCGACCTTTTGACGCCCGCTAAAGATGGTGCGATGTATCTCATATCCCGCGCATCATGACTATGGTTGCGGTGGTATCCACAAGAGAGCAAAAATAAAACAAGCCAGCAATTAGCGCTAAAAAGATGGTGCTGCCGTTTTAAACAACCCGCAACCATTTCTGAGTGAGTGCTGCAGCACTCCACGCGCCGAACTCTCACTTACAAGGTAAGTAGTTTTCCCAGTCCGTGGAAGATCACAGCCGATAGCGTGGTCAGATTGTTCGCACCAAGGAACCTGGTAACGTCGACAAAATCAAGAAACATAACAGAACGCCGCATCCAGAGACATTGGATTGCGGCTACGGCGACCTCTACTTTGCGGCAACATTTTTCTTGCGGCGGACGACACGTGCTTAGTAGAGTGCCCGTATGCTCCAATGTGGTGAACGTGCTAGTCCAGAAGCTTGACGCTAGCTACTTTTATGATAGGGTGCGTAGTGCCCCTACCCACCATAGACGACCTTGTCGATGACCGACTCGGTAGGCTGCTGGCTACTGTCGCTATAGCCGAAGTACCTACGTCAACAACGCAGTTCGTGGATTGACACCTCTAGAATAAGGGCCGTGCCAGCTAGTTTGCGCCAATCACAACGTCCCAATGATTTTGCAGCAAGCACCCACCCGCAAAAGTTCGTCCGTCACTATGGATGTCTACTAGTGAGGGCAAGTGACGGCATAGACTCGTGTACTTTGTTGGACCGAAACGAACGCTACCTCGTGAAATCTATACCAGGTACATCTACGCCCGCCCGTTTCTGCCGTACGCGGTCTTGTTCACCAAGCAACGGTACGGTACTGAAAGCGGAGTCCCGTAACGTAGTCAGTGGGGGCCAACAACGTCCCGCTTGACCAACGCTACCATCGCTTTCTCGGCTTACGTCCCGCATGAGCAACAACAAACGCGGACTGTATTGGTACAACCCCACGTTAAATTCCGGTCCAGTCCTCAATACATACGATACTTCATGTACCACGAACCGTGGCGAGCGGTTGCGGCGATAGCCAGGGAACAGTGAGACCGGAAACTCGTAAGCACGCGTTAGCACGGTACTGCAGCAGTTCTGGACAAGTCTGGTGCCGCAACTCGGTGAATGCCACGGGAGGCGAGATGCCAAACCGCACTTACAAAGTCTTTAGCTCTCTGAGGCCACCGAAAATCCCTTCCGGAAGGGTGATCAGTCTGTTCGAATAAAGGTACCTGGAAATATCGGAAGAAGCGGCCCAACGGTGCAGCGAAAAGGACCCGTAAGCTCCCGCCCATTGCACACATACAAGTGATGACACTGCGAGCATGAGGCCAAAACCTGGTGTGTTCACAGTTTTTCATAGTGGACGATACACAATACCTCACGCAATATGCAGAATACTCCATATTCATGCAGCGGTTCCAAAGGGTTACAAGCAGCAATAAAATCCCACCTACCTACCTTCGCGGGGGACGGTTACGTTCATTTTTCTTTCTATCTTTCAGCATCGCACTCCCGACATGAGGACAAAACGCTTGGAGTTAGATAGGAGTTTAGGAGATGGAAATGGATTAAAAACACTCTTATTCATTACTCGACGACAAACGGTTGGCCACAAAAACTTTCGGAGAAAGGGCTTGTGTGGTCATGTATCGCGTACCTATCGTAGTGCCGCAGACACTCACCAAAGCCCTCCTTTCACTAGCTCTACAGCGGTGTTTCTAGGAACCCGAATGATCACGACTTAACCACCAATAGTCTAACAGAAGGGGAGGTGGAGCAAGAGCAGTGTTTGGTGGAGTAGAGCGCCATCATGCCGGAAATATGTACAAAAAGGGAGGCGAGTTTGTGCATACGTGTTATTTGTTGAGGGATGTTCTTTTTCTATTTTCTGGGAATAGTTGTGAGCGATCAGCGTTGAAGCTCATGCTGCCTGCACGTTGTCGGATGGCAAAGATAACAATACCAAATCGTAATCGAGCAGATCGGCCAACGTTTACCCACCACCAACGCACTCTGAAGACGCGGTTTTTGCACCCCTCTCGAATATCACACCCTGGCACCCTGGTGAGATTTAGGAGAGGTGCGGACAAACGACTCTGGTTCTATGAATAATCTTATTTTCGCATCGGGGTGGGGGTGCGATAGCCAGGGTTGTTATTTGACATTTCGCATCGGGCTCGATGGTATCGCGAAACTTTGACTATTGGGACGGAATAGAAGCGTGCTACTGCTGTAAGTTCGCTTGAAATACAGCAGCACGGTAGAGTGTGGCATATTTTAACCTTCGTCGGCTATAGAAGTTTAACTCAACCCGTTGCGCAAGTCCTCAATTCCAAAGAGGTACCCGGGAAAACCCGTTGCTGGACCTTGCCACGAGCCCGTCTGAGGTCCGTCTAACGTGGTTCGATACAGTGATTGCGGTGATGTCGTGACAACATAATCTACAGTAGCCAAATCGTTACCGTGTCTACCGGTACGAATTGCACTGCAGTTTTGGACGAGGCTGGAGTGATTCCGGGGGGAACTCACTGCTGGTAACAGAGTAAACCATACACCCATACATACAAACGTTCTAGCGCTCCCAGATCACCGACTATCCCTCCCGAAAGAGCCGTAAGACGATTGGAGCCAAGGGCCCTGAAGGCAGTGAGAAAAACGACCAACGGGGGTTGTGAGCGCAGATCTAGAAGGAAGACTGCAGCGAGATTGCCTCGTGCAGGATGCTGATGCAGCAGGTACCCACGCGCAAAAGCTCCGGCTGCACTGTACAGTAGCTGATGCGTATTAGTGCATGCTAGGCCATCCACACTAGACGGGGGATTGGGAGCAGTGGACGGCGTGCAATAGTGTGCGTAATAATCCACGCGAATCGCCACTTCGTCTATATCACGTTTGGTTCCGGCCGCTCGCGGTGTGGTCTACCGAGCCGCTATTAGACCCCACAAGCGGGATCCGGTTAGGCTTATATCCATCATGCTCGCATTTCTTTCGGCATAATTGGCCTTTTCGGCAATAGCGAAAAGCATGGTCTGTAGCGAGCAATTCTCGCTTGATTTTCAGCGTAAAAAAAGCATAACAAGACAAAATGAGCAGTTGTCTCACTATGCCACCTTGATTTTGCGCCCCCACCGCTGTTGGGCGCTGCAGAATGCGAGTTTCGTTCCATATATCAACGTAAACAGACATGGATCACAATTAAACGTGACGAAATCGTTGTCAGCAGCCAGCTTTTGCCACATACATTGTGTAAGATTACGATACTTATTTACGTACAAAGACAAAAGATCAAAGTCCGTTTCCAACTCCTAAAATCATCCTAGTCTAACATCAAGTGTTTTGTCCCCATGTCGGGAGAGCGGTGCTAAAAGGGTTAAAAGCTAAAACAAAAAAGACGAAAATGGCACACATTTAGCGAACATAATGGGGGGGAATTTTCATCGAAAAGTGGCATAAAAAAGGGCATAATTGGCTTGTTTTAGACTATTCAACCTTGAAAAAAGTGGCATAAGAAACTGAAAAAATAAGCAGAATGAACATTAGCCTAGACCCGGTTGTCTAGCTGACGGGCATCAACAATGTCTTGAAAAACCCCAATAGTACCAGTGTTCCCAACCGCCATAAGCCTCTCATGCGCAACGTGAAATGGGGGGCGTACATCGACAAAACTCATGTTCGACATTTTCAGTGCCCATCCACCGCCAGTCAAAGGTGCATTGGTTTATGATCCTCTGCCTACCATGGCGTACGGGTACGGTGATGCCTGAACCTGTGATGACGAAAAAGCATCCCCATGAACATTGACAGTACTGCAGTACTAGATAAGAAAGGCTGTGGCAGAAGCAGGGAGGGCGAATACCGCTACAGGCCACACATGAAACCGCACTTACAATTGGGTTAGCGCTCCTAGGCCATCGAAGTACCCTTCCGGTATAGTCGTCAGACTGTTAGAGCCAAGTCTCCTGAGGACGTCGATAGAAGCGGGACAACGGCGCGGAAAAACCCGACCGACATGCTTGCATTTGTGGCACACGAAGAATGCATCTGCGGTAAACCCTTCCTTCGTGACAGCAGTTATATTTCACCCGATGCCTCAGTGAAAACATCGGCACATCTACCATGAGTTGTTTAAGTTTGCTTGTAGGGTGCACGTGCATATCCACAAAGTTCTGATTTGAACAGCTCACTAGATGCCCGCCCAGAAAAAACTAACCACTAGAGACCGAACCTTCGGACAAACGAAGGGACAAGTTCGTGGACGTTTTACACAGAAAAACGAATCCTCATTTCGTCGGCAGCAGCGTTGGTTCAGGCTGCTCAAGGTGTGATCAACCATTTGACGATACCATATCCAAAGCTGGGTCCGGCCGGCTAGCTAGAGAAGGCTGAGGAGGAAAAGCTGCCGGCGCTTCCCCGTCATAGACCCCAGGGTATATGACGAACGGCACTTACAATGTCGTGAGCGCTCCCAGATGCTTCAATCCCCCTGGCGGAAGAGTGACCAGTTTGTTGCCGGAAGCGAACCTGACGATATCGATGGAAACACCAAATTGACAAGGAACCCGGGCCGATAAACTTGCATCCATAGCAAGCGCAGAATGCATCTACCGTGTGGCATGACAATTGCTTGGCGGTGAAAGCGTTAATTCGCCTGACGACGTACTGTTTGAACATGTGCACCACTACGACCAATGCTGCAGCTAGCTTGTACCGCATTATGTCTGGTGCTCCTGCAGCTAGCTTGTATCGTACGTCATCAAGGCCATGGCAGTGGGGTAACTTTTTCGGGCACTTGTTTGCAGTGGCTTGAGGCCACTCGCGCGAGTGCCCCCCCCCCCTGTTCCTTTGCGGTCTTCAGCTTTCGTGTTGTTTCAATTTGGCGATGTAAATTCGCAATGGAGTGGTAAGCTACGCTGCGCCAAAAAATCGCCTAGCGTACTTTTGTCCGTGAGGTAGAGAGTCACACGAGCGAGTGGCTTAATCCCATCAGCGAAAAGCGGGGTATGCCCCCTGCCGTTGCTTGGATCAAGATATTGACAAAGGGTTTGCCTTTCCCTAGTAATACTGCGTACCAGGGTATCTCCCCAGATGCGCAAAACTAACCTTCCACAGCAGCACCTGGGAGCATATGGCAGAACAGGTTCAAAATACACGAATTGGCCACCTAAAAAATGGTGCCGTTGGTTTCGGCTGCGCGTGGTGCGACTTGCCATGCAGCGGTGCGACCCTGAACGCGGGGCTCGGTCGCCAAGATGATGGTGATCAGGGAAATCTTGACAAGCCCCACACTACCAATGCTTCATCAGAGACCCCGCGTGAGCAACACAAACCGAGACCATTTAGGAAAACCTCGTGCTGAACGATATGCCAGTAGTGATCCAACGTCAGACATGCATTGGACACACGCTACGGAACAGGTGCATCATTTTTTTTCTGAGGCGTCTCGTTTGAGGAGGTGCATGCCTCACCCAAAAACTGACGTGAAGAAAAATAAACCCTCTACCTGTACCAGATGGAAAGCCCTACATGGCCTGGGCACACAACGAAAAATAATGCCCAACAATACTTCAATTGCGACGATCCCCGCTGTCACCCAGAACACGTTCAGCCAAAAAAAGTGCTATCTCCATCGTAGCACGCGTCATGGGTGTACCGTGTCGCACGCTTCATGACGTGCGGTTGTAGGGCTATCCGCACAACAGCGACAACGAAAATCAGTGGCCGTAAAAAAAATGGTACCGTAATTCTGGACATCTCTGCGCCAGGCATTGGGAGAACGCCGCTGCAGGCAACACGCCAAGTCCACACTTACAACTGTGTTAGCGCTCCCAGCCCATCGAAAACTCCCGTCGGTAGAGTCGTTAGGCTGTTCACGGAAATATCCCTGACGATGTTGACGAAGCAGGACAACGGTGCAGCAAACTCGATTGGGAACTCGCCCCCATCGCACATATGGAACACACCTACCATGAGCCTGCCTTTGCGGCGAAGCGTGGCAAACCCCTGACGATATACAATAAAAAAATACAGCTGTCTATGCGTGTAATGCCTATTCTTCGGGCCAGTGTAGGAGTATGGCGCCCAAGCAATAGATATCCACAAACCTCGGTCTTCGCCAGCTAAATACTTATATATGAAGTAGATGTCTAGGAAACCCTTGCTCCTACAGACGAAAATGTTGCCTTCATGGGATCTGGGAACAAAGGACGGCAAACGGTGCATGTATCAACCTACGCTAATCACCAGTAGAACGAAATGGCATTTGGCTCGGTCGCGTGTGCTTGATGTGGTCTGCCAGACCACGGAGCGTTCCCGAAAAGCGACATCACAACAGTTGGTCGCGTCCTTGGTGTGGGGCCGAAATCGTCGGAAAAGGTCCAGAGCTACCATAGCTTCAAAAGAGCACGCCGGCCATATCTGGCGTCTATTCTAGATGGGTCGATCTATCATGTTCCTCGTGCTGTGAAGGACGGTTGATATGATAAGAAGCGATAATGGAAATGAGTAGCCTTGACTGGTGCCAGCGCTTCTGGACCGAACGTCGGCCATTACTGGGCGACTAACACTGCATGCTGTATGCCAACCCGCACTTACAACATCTCTAGCTCTCCCAGTTCGTCGAAAACCCCCGCCGGTAGAGCGGTTAGATTATTGCTGTTGAGGTTCCTGAAAACATCAAGAGAAGCGAGACAACGGTGTAAAGATCAAGAAGCAGACCACCAGCATGCTTGTATCATGGCATATGCAGAAGCAATGCTCCATCTATAGTAAGATGGCTGTCTTTGAGGCGCCTGGCTCCATCGACGGAAGCGACAAACAGACGCAGTTGAACAGGTCTATCGACACGCATCCGACGTATGGTCGGCACGCGCCAGGGCTTAAACTAGATGTTGCGCTGGCACAACTTTCGGATCGGAATTCCTATTTTGCGCAATAGGCGCCGAAAGGCGTGTTGCACTTGTTTTCGCGCCGCGCAGTTTATTTCGCTTCAAGTGAAAACAATGTTGCGTGTGTCTTTCTCGCCAGAGGCGAGAGCAAAACTTGACACACCACTTTGATTTCACGAAAAACACGTTTTAGGCGCCTTAAAACGCACATGATCAGGTGGTTATTGGACGTTCACTCACGCAGTTA
Source organism: Undaria pinnatifida (assembly GCA_012845835.1). NCBI lineage: Eukaryota > Phaeophyceae > Laminariales > Alariaceae > Undaria > Undaria pinnatifida. Next base: position 2,781,888 of record JABAKD010000010.1, read on the forward strand.
TCGCGAAATAAATGTTTAGGTCGTCTACACACACTTGGTAAAAGGTTTTCGGTCGTAAATTCACGCATATATGTCTGGTTTTGGCCTCCGGCGGTCCTCAGGGGGGGCGCACGGCTGACACCCGTATAGCGCTGCGCGCAACACGCATTCCGGCTCCTGTTGCGTTTCGCGCAGGAACGCGCCAGCCTTGAGCCCTTGAACGGGTGGAAGGATTTTCGTCCGACGACACATAGATGACAAGCGGACACCTCTATAAGGAACGATTCAATGGGCCTTGCATCGAGTAAGGTACTTGTGTAGTAGCCCCCCGCAGCGCTCCGTCGCTGTCACCATGGGTGCCTGCCAAGAGAAGGATGACGGCATATGATCGTGTCCATTTCGACCAAAGCTATTCCCCACGCCATGATGGGCAGAGTTTGATTTCAGTTGCGTGCTTTTCACCGTGTGATGGTATGGTGCGCCTCCCCCGCCAATGGGAATCAAAGAGAACCCAATAGTCGAAGCTGCGAAGCTTCCCCGTCTATGATTTCCCAAAAACAACAAAAACGAGGCGTGTGTGAATGCGCGAACCCCACTTTTGAATGGTGCCAGTGCACTCGCCCAATTTCCACGAAAAATAGTTAGTCTCGCGTACGATGGCGTCCTTTTAATTTTATACTTCCGAAGAAAAGCGATAATGGAAAAGAGCGCTCGCGATCAAACGACGTTGCACTTCTAAAAAATCCTCTTGCCATAGCTGGGGAAGAGCACCGCAGGCCACATGCCCAAACCGCACTTTAATATTTGTTAGCGCTCCCAGGCCATCGAAAATTCCACCTGATAGATTAGCCAAACAGTTGTTTTCGCTACGAGGCACGGCTCCTAAAGTTGTCGATAACAGCGTTACACGACGCATGGGAATAAATGCGCAAATCGCAGCTTCTCAAGCCACGTTATTACGTACTCCTCTCGAGCCCTCCACCTGCGGAAAATGCAAGCTGGTGATACCTGTTGACTGCTTGTGCAGCCTCTTCCCACAATCCTCGCCCTCCAATATTGAGACGTGTCTGCTATGCCGCCTACCCTTTAGGAAACCGTGGGAAACTCTCACGGCACAAAATCGTGCGTAGCTCAACCCAATCAAATACAAAAAAGAAGGGGCGTAGTAAGTGTGGCTCCGGTGTTTACGACCTAAAGAATAAAAGCCGGATCCGGTCGCCTAGTCGGCGGGGGTCAAGGAGGTCCCAAAAGGCTAGACTACCGACGCTCCACGTGATGGGTCTCACGTGGGCGCAAAAAAAGCGGAGCTCACGTTCAAACCCTCGATTGAACGCTTACAGCTCATCAAACGTCCAATGCAGAGGGCTTGGTGTAGCACCATGTTCCAGTAACAAGCACCACATGCATGGCTGCGGCGATGTCGACAGTCAGCCAACATGAACGAGAGTGGGAGTGCAGGCAACATGCCACACCGCAAATCGCACTTACAACGTTTTTAGCGCTCTCAGGTCATCGAAGAGCCCTGGTGGTAGAGATCTCAGCCCGTTTTTCCCAAGGACCCTATATCATCGAGACATCGGCAGAAGCGCAAAACGGTTCGAATATACGGGTTCGTAAAGATCACATCGACAACAAATGCAGAATGCGCCTCTTTTGAGCCTTGATTTAGTATGAGACTACAGTACTTTTCTGCCCAAAGACACGCACTTTCCAAATGTACACCTCTGGGAGCAAAGACTATAGCTAACTTCTGCAGTTTATGGGCTGAGGTTGGTCTACACGGCGCTCGCCGACGTAGTCGTCGTATTCTTATTCTTGTGGTCATTCGGTCATGGAGAGGTCGATTTGCTTGGGAGTAGGCGACGTCAGCGACAGTTGTTGTATTCAGTAGCCGATGAATCTCCAGTGGAGTCCGGGAGCATGGAAGGGAATAAATTGTACTCTGGCGTGTTTCAGCAAGGCAGAGCCACAACGTCTTGAAATGATACTTTGGCTCCGGCTGCGCGTGATGTGGTCTGTCGAGCAACGCCATGGTCAATCCAACCTATTTTTGAGAGCAATAGACTAAAACGGGTACACCTCCCCGAAATACTATTAAATGGAGACACTGGTTTTCGCCGACGGGAACGTTCACACGCTCAGTAAAATCAACTAAAAATAAAAAAATTTGAAACTTGGACGAACTCCTATCACTCCTTTCAACCACCTAGCGTACTCTTTTTTTTTGTTCGTGAGTGTACAGCGAGTCAACGAGAGTGATGAAAAACGGGGTGTGAGCATGTACCTTTTTTTTTTTTGCTTGCTCGGGAGCATACCCCATAAATTCGATTAAGGTTGGGATATCTCTCTGTTTGTCATCGCTCTATCCCTTGTTGTCTCGTTGCGGTACCTGGCTCACGGCCTTCGGAAAACAGTTCTCACAAAAACGACGTCCCACGTCGAGAACACCAAACCCGCCTAAACGTTATCAGCGTGCAACACTGCATGGTCTGAATTAATCCCGTCACTACCGAACGCCATGATGAGACCAGGTCGTGTGTGGCTCAGATCTTGATGCAGTCTCGTGGGCTCCGGATAACGCAAGACACAGATATATAAGTTGGGTTTCTCTTACTATTCTGATATAGAGGTGGCTCTTGTAATTGGTACCTCTTCTTGGATTGAGCGCACACACACGGTGCGCAGATATCGCACTCCGTACATACCAGGTACCATGACGTTGGCCTGCTCGGAGTTCGGAGAGAATGGCGGTACCAGGCCGTTGGCCATGGGCTGTTCGTTGTCATGTTGAATATGTGAAGACTGTGTAAGGTACCATGAAGCACACATTTCATGCTTACAGGTAGGTCGGTCGATTGATGGTAACGACCACCCGTATCTCGAGAATCCCGCCGCCCGCGAACACTAGTGCCCTCTGTGTCAATATTTTGCGAGGGTATACACCTTTGTCATTTGCCCTTTCTCAACAATAGCGTTTCGGATAACAATTTTCGACCAAAACACAAACTTAACGATGAAAAGGCAACAGCCATGACTTTTTTGGAAATTAAATATAACTTTGATCTTTAACCTCCTCCCCACGCTAATTTCAAGTAATTTTCGAATTCCCAAATCTCCAAGTCTGGCCCAATCCGGCTGAAAATCACAACTAAACCTGTATTTCTCATGAAACAATTATTCGCCGAAAAAAACTAAGATGGAATCTCTGTTTTGAGGGAATCTCTGTTTTGAGGGAATCTCTGGGTTTCTTTTTCGATGTTTGCCTACCTCTATTTTGACCTCGTAGGTCAGAACCGGTTGATTTCCCATAGTTCCCCGCCAAAATGTATCACCTTCACTACAGAAGAATACGAACAGTGCTGGCGAACTGAAAGATAAGACCATACTGATGTGGCTCATAATGTCCTCTGCAAATGATTGCCAATACAGTAGGAACAACCGAACAAGGGTTTCGTGAAACACTATGAGGCACAAAAGGCGAACAAAGTATTTCGCTCAGAAAACCTCACCACCGATGATACGTTCGCCTGGTAATCGTCGTTTAATAGCGTTTTGATATTAACAACCTTCCGCCTCCCGGTAAACGTGTACGTGGAGCTGGGGGGAAATTGGCAAACTTCGAGCTGAACGGACTACAGGGCCCCGACACCGGAAAAAAAGTCGCCTAGTCGAGGTCAACAAAGCTCCAACAAACGCTCAAGCTACCAACGCTTAGTCGCATAATTGTCGCTTGTGCAACGCAAAAATGAGGCGTAGATGTGCAATCTCAATCCCGGACTGCATATATCAGTGCCTATCCAACGTCGAGTAAAAGTGTTCGATTTGTCGCGACCCGCAAACCATGCGGCGTACGTTCGGTGTTGCCGAAAGGACAGCGAGACGGAAGACGGGTCATCACGAAGGACAAGGGCACAGTTCTGTTCTAGATCGGAGCCGCAAGCGGGGAAACACCACCGCAGGCAACTTTCCCAACCGCACTTACAACTGTGTTAGTGCTTCCAGACCATCGAAAACTCCGGCCGGAAGAGTCGCAAAACCGTTTCCTTCAAGATTCCTGCGGGTATTTACAGAAGCAGCACATACCGTAAGAGGGACACACCACAGGTGCAGCGAAAAACAAGCAAGGTTAGTACATCTCACATTCAAACCACATGCACCACGTACCAGGCACGCACTTTCGTTTCGGAAGAGACTTGTTTTTTACTCAACTTCTCAACCGCACTTACAACTGTGTTAGTGCTCCCAGACCATCGAAAACTCCGGCCGGAAGAGTCGTAAGACCGTTTCCTCCAAGATTCCTGCGGGTATTTACAGAAGCAGCACATATCGTAAGGGGGACACACTACACATGCAGCGAAAAACAAACACGGTTAGTACACCTCACATTCAAATCACATGCATCACGTACCAGGCACGCACTTTCGTTTCGGAAGAGATTTGTTTTTTACTCAACTTCATGCAGTTCGTAAACCGCTATAAGGAAGGTTGCAGCTAGCTTACATCGTGCGGGGTGTTCATGCAGCAGTCACCTGCATATAGTCCACTTTCTTCAACGTGGATGGCGGTTATTAATATATTTTTGTGATATCGGAGAGCAAATAACTTGTCGGCACAAGTGGGCCCCATCCCTGGCAGACGACATCGCGGTGTTTCAAGCTAAAGAAGGATAAACGGAAACCTCCCCTTCGTTATTCGGGGTAGAGACGGTGCTATGGCCCACGGCGGCTAAGAAGGCTGGCAAGTGGTACCGTGGGATCGTCAAAGCGGCGGATGGTTCTCGGCGAGGTGGTGCAGGGCCGCGGCAGAAAAGCGCTGGCTACGGCGGGCAAACGAGGACGCCAAGAAGAGCGACAAGGTGAAGGGAGGGGGGGACTCGTACTGATACCGTTGTTGATGAAAGCAGAAAGTAACTGGCAGATCGTGTCACAAGGCCCCAGTGTGAGTAACAGGTGGAATCTGTGCTATCTGTTTACTGCCTCCGAATTCGAATTTAAATTCGAGGGTTTTGTGTTTGTTGATGATGCTGGCTTGGTTTTTGCTCTTTGTCTCCGTTTTTCTTAGGGAGGGGGCAGCGGCAGCACTGAAACCTGAGGCCGATGTCGACGATGAGGTGGCAGACCGTATGGCTAACTTCCCGGCTCGCCTAAGTAGCCGACAGCCTTAAACCTGTGTTGCTCGCTCTTCCCCTTTGAGATATGACTACGGTTAGTTTGTTTCTAGCTTGGCCTTTATTATTTACGTCTTTCTTCCGTTCTTTCTTTCTCTTTGTCTCCATCTCCTTTCCTTACTTCGCCGTGTTGGCGGCGATGCACCATTATCTTGCGCAGCCTACGCGGTGTACGAGGGGACATCCACGAGAGAGATAACTCATTTGTTTCGTCTTGTTTTCTTTCGCCTTTCTGCATTGTTCGTCTGTTTTGTCCCATGCCACAAGTCTTTCTGGCTATTTTTGTTTTGTTTTCTATTTTTATTTTTTGTTTTGGCTTGTTTTTCGCTGTGTTATTTGCACCCGGTACGCTGACATTTAATTTGCTTTCTTCTGTTAACTTACGATTATTTGGGTTCTCTGCTTCACAGTCTGTGAGCACACAGTTTGATATCTCTAGGATGAAGATTCAGGAGGGACGCTGGGTGTTCCATTAATGGTGATGATGTCGTTGGACAGAAGGAACCGACTTAATGTGAAGACAGCGTACACAACAAAAGAGTGCAGACTTCGTAAAACGTCTTGCCTTGGAATGAAATAGATTTCGCACTTGTCCCAGGGTTTCGCAAAACTACACAGCAAAGAACGACGGTGAAAGGACGCCAGAACTAGCAGCAGGTTGCGAACAAGCTTCTCGAAATTACCCTTGCAGACAAGCTCATATTCTGAGGCGCCGCATTATGTTCTACCTACTACCCCGCATTGCCACATCATAATCCGGTACTGTTTTACAGAGTTCCCAGTTGTAACCGCTTGCTCGTAGGCTCCGTGATTTGTATTCGAACTTGATCTTGGTCGCCACTACTGCTGTGCTTCTGCAGAGTAAGTTAACCACTTACCCCAACACACGGCAAACCCTTTCCACGCGCTCCTCCACTATAAGCAGTGTGAGACTGATCTTGGCTATTGCAATACATCGGAGCCCAGGACCTTCATTATTCGGGGGGGCAGCCATATCGGTTAAGTGACATATACTTCATCCCGGGATATTTCGGGAGTACCAGGCTTTATGGATAAACGAATGCTTCTTGATCTTTTCCCTCCAGATCTTCCCTTTCCTACCTATATGTAAGTTAAGTTTTCTCGCGGAGAGCACAAAACCGCCATTCTCTTGAAAACAACTGTTCGAGCTCTCTTCCAGGGTTTTCCGGCGAACCTACCCGTTCCTACAGGGGCACATAACCCAATTTTAAGGGCTGGGCAAGATGAGTCCAAGATGTCGACAATCCCGTTATTTTCCACACATCTGACCAAGATACCGATAGTGAGTGTTTTTTTGCAGGTGATGTTGATTGTTTTTTTCGGAAACAATTCAAGATTAACCCCTGTAGCAACGGATAGATTTTCCTTGGAGAAGAGAGCTCCAACAGTTAGTTTCAAGAGAATGGCCGGTTTTGAGCTCTCCGCGAGGGAAATGGATTAAAATAGGTTGGAAAGGGAAGCCTTGGAGAAAAAAAAAGCAAGAAAGATTATTTTTTCCGTGGACAGCAGTGACCAGATTTTCCGCGTGCAAGCAGGTAGGCTTGCAGGAACATAGCTCTGCGTGTGAGATCGGTCAAAGAAACAAACACAGATATTATTTTGGGATGAGAAGCGCTGGTACTCGTATCATTACTCGTACCGTGCGATACCAGTTTAGACATGCTACAATATGAAACGACACGTACACAGCAGCATGCTGCAGTATATATTCCTCTATAGTGCCGGTTGCCCTCTATAGTGCCTGTGAAATCGCTTGGCACAGATGGGAACGACCAGTGCCGGAAGTATGGGGGTAGTGCCGGTTGCCGCTATTGTGCCAGTATTGCCCTCTATAGTGCACATACAGGCACTACAGAGGGACCAGTACAAGCTGGGCCGGCCAAGAAACCCATAATCCGTCAGTCGGGCATATTTTTTGAACGACAGTGACCCACTGCAAACTGAGCATATCCTCGTAATCAGCTAGATGCGGTGGTCATTTTAAGCCCTCCAGCTTGAGAATCTGCGAAGTTGGCGCCGAAAAAAGTGTTTGCCACTCACGTTTCCTAGTTTGAGCATTTTTTTTCATGATAACGAAGACCACTGATAGGGACAGCTTATTACGCTATACCTACAATGGGACCCGAAGGGTGCGCCAGCTAGCGTTGGGCTGCGAAAGCAACTGAGTTAAATCGACACACGACGCGTATGAAAATACGTGGAAGTGTGGTGAGCTAAAGCTTTATTTTTCCCCATCCGCCAGAGGATAAAAAAAAAAAAAAAAAAAATCTGTTTGTGTTGCTTTTTCTAAAATTGCTCGAAATACAAAGTGGATGGAATTGGCTTAATTTTTCTGGGCATGCACATCTTGGGACGAGGAGTAGGGACATATGCTTTTCATTTCATGGGTCACTTTCGTTCGAAAGTTATGGATGAATCCCTGAATTATATGTAAATTTGTATGCAGAGGCACTTCGGTGGAAACTTGGCCATGCACCTCTCAGTTTGTAAAGTTAGGACCTGAAATTTTGACACGTGATTTGGACCGAGCCCACCAAAATAGTACTTGGCGAGCTCAAAAAAAAAAAAAAAACTGCCGACATACGGCCAGCTAAACGTTTTCCATGATCATGAAATGGACGAAAAGTAAACGGATTTTCATTTTTTGTTCTGAGCTCGCCAAGTAGTGTCTCGGCAAGCCTGTTCTAAATCGCGTGTCAAAATTTCAGGTCCGAACTCGAAAAACTGAGCGGGACACAGCGATATTTGTCTATTTTGAGCGTCTTGGCCGGTCCAGCTTGTACAGTACCTGGTACTGGTATACCAGGAACGATTACTATCAATAGCGCTGTTTGCGGCCTCTGTTTGTTTCCCCTTTTCCGTTTCAGAAGGAGTTGATCCACCTGGCTCTAAGGTCCAAGAGGCCGGGTGCCTCTGCTGTGCGTTCGATGTGAGCCGTGCGATTGTGAGTGGCCCAATAATAGAGCACCGAGCACAGCACCTAACCCCGGGAAGCATCACCGACAACAGCACCGAGCCCCGAGCAGCGCACGCACCTACGACCTGCGATAGTTTTTTTGGTTCTCCCATCTCGTGTGATCTGAAAGAAGGTAAAATTATTTGTTTCCGTCCGTAAAGGTTCGTTTTGTTTTTTTTTTGTTTCCTGTGCCGTCATTTTTTCGGAGACAAACGATCCCCAACTACACGCAACTACCGTGGAATGTGGGATATTCCGCTGGTGGTATACTCGGGCTGTTGGGCGGTGATGTGTAGCCGTCCTTGTTGTACTCGTGTTGAGGGTGACAGAATTGATCAAAAGGGGGTATGGTTTCGGTCAAAAGGAGAAGAAATGTGATCAACAGGGGGTAGTAGATACATTTAGCAGACTTGGGGAGATATAACCGCCCACGTTGTAGTCAAAAAGGAGGGATTATTTTGCCCCCTCTTTCGCCGCGGCCCCGGTAGCCCCAATACCGTGCCCGAAAGTAAAAACGGTGTGCGCGCTCGGCATGGGCTGCGGGTGTCTTGCCAGAGCGTCATGATCGAATTTTAGGCAGTTTGGGGCAAGCACGGGGACGTTCCGCGGACGTGTTTTCCCTATACCCTCAAACGACCGAAAAACACGGAGGAATACCTCCCTTTGATCATTTACATGTTACCAAACTTCCAAGTGTAAATTCCGTCTTCGAGGGAGATGATAACGTGCAGTTTGCCACTGGTCGCAGAACCACCGTGTAATAGTAACAAATACGTCGAAATAGAGCACAGGTGATATACGTATCGCCGACTGCTAAGCCCTTACCCACTCGTTGGGCGTCCAAAAAGGCCCCAATCACGCTAAAGTAAACCTTGGGATTAAACAACGATTGATTCACCGCCGCGGGGTAAAACATCCGCACCGTCAATCGTTCGGTTGTCGTTATAATACTCACACTCCTGTGAGCGTTCCACGTCCAACGTTGTCGAAGCATGACGCCAGATACTCAACGTCGCCGTCCGTAAGGCGGCACGTTTGTAGATCGCTGGAACGCACACGGGGCCAAAGTCGCAGGCAGGGTAGGCGAACAGAGACATTTTGATATTTGGAAATACCTAGGATATTACATCTCGGTGGTTTACACGCCCCCCGTGGTGCAATTACTGCAGCATGTGAAATGGCGTGGAGGGGAAAGGACCGTTGAATGCAAGGCAAAGCGAACAGTACGCATCGCAATACGTTTCAGTTCTGGCGCACAACGCTTCGACGAATACCGGCAGCGGAGCGTATTCAGCTACCAGCAGGACTTTTGCAGACCAACAACGACTACATTTTTACACCAGTAGCAATAGTGGGCTACATTGTCCCTTCCCAGGCAGTTCAATCAACATGGCTGCACGTTCACAACCAGCTGGCTCACATAATGTTAGTATCCGTGTGGCATCGGTAGACCGGACTATCGGGGTCCAAGAAGGGGTTCATATCGATTTCTCCTGTCGCAGTGTGCAGAACCAGAAGGGGGAGGGGGTGTGTGCTCAGTTTGTGCATGGCCGTAGCCGTATGACCATAGACCCTCGCATCCCTACTATGCCGGGACGGAGCACGTCGGGTTTTCACCAACCAGACAGACATTGCTTGCACCAAGCGCGAAGCGCCGTGAAGTGTTCGGCGAGCCGCATGAGGGGTAAACTGCATCCTTCCAAGAACCACTTGTAAGACGGACTTCGGCACCTTGTGCCTACTTTCTCGCTTATGGATGACAGCGTCAATGAGTTACTTTGTTTTCTGGTGTGGCCACTCCGGGGGCAGCAATTGGTATTACCATGTAACTGCCTCGTGGGTGCCTTACCATAATCACACTACGTGATGCCATCATTCCCCTTGTGCGGAGTTAGGGTTCTCCACCCCACACAATATGATCTACTCGATAACCATCCTGGGGACCGCCAAAAAATAAAAAAAGGTACCCTGGTTGTCTAGTTCACGCAGTGATTGGCATGTTTTACAGCGTCGTTGCCAATCGGCGCCAACCCCAATATACATACCAGGCATAGTGTTTTACAGCGTCGGCGAAGGGGGAGGGGGGGGGGGGTGAATTGGGTTCAGCCTGTGTCCTTGATTGTTGTAGAGGATGAACAAGAGCATCGGGGGTGGCAACGAACAACGGCTGTGTGGGGTGGACAAACAGATTATCGGCATCGAGGATAGAACCGCTTCAGTGCCTCACCTGACGCACCCTAGACGAGGCAGAAAAGACTCAAAACACTGGCGCGATCGAATTGGCCGTTTCTGCTTTGCACGCCCGAAACGGTTGACGGAACAAGTACCCCATCAGACGGCGATACCCACTCGTGCGGTGAACACAGCCATAGTCAAACTTCACCGGATGTATACCTCTACGTGTTATGTCAGACGGATACACACGCTGGTAGCAGGGGAAAACATGTCCCCGCAACTGAGTACCATATTGCTTGTTGCTGCGGCGTTGGGTAGAACAGCGACGACAAAGAAGTACGAGGAGCAAGTATTCTGAAAATAATGACGGGGAAGTGAACCAAACCGAAACCGTCTAAACCGTTATAATGTGCCCCACATACCATCACAGGTGTAGCCGTGATGTCCAGACTGGCAGCCGTCGCACGCCTCGTCAGGGCAATCTGTGAAGCGAAGGTACGACAATATCAACGGCGAGCCGACGTCTGTGCACAAGGTGGAACGTAGACCGGGGTTTTCGAACAAAAAGTGCACCTGGCTGCACTCACTCTTTGTTCTCCTGGGAGCTTTTAGCACAAATGCCACAACGGCAGAGGTCCAAGCCCCCAACTGGTCAAACATAAACTTCGTGCAATGAGATGGACACGCTCTGTATCGACGATATGAGAGATGCAACGGTATACTTGAACGGTCACCGTGGCCGCTGACACAGGAGTAAGATGGTCATGACAGGCATAGGTCATACGACATACGTCGTCAGAGTTAGTGGTAGACGGTACTACGAACGCTAGACCCTCGTCAGGACCGGTAGTTCGACGTTTCTCTCCTGGCAGAGCGCACAACCTGAAAACCGATTCGAATAGGCAAGGGGTGTGAACAACTTACCGCATGTGCCGGCAACGTCGAAGCCATCGGGAAGTTTGGTGCTAGAAGGAGCCCTGTTGTGGGGGCAACCAGGAACGGATGGATTCTTGCGGCGTTGACGATCGACGGTGAGAACGCGTCATCATTTATCCGCAACACATGTACAAGATGCACTACTGTGTTGCGGCCAAACGTGCTACCAAAAAACAAGGCCGTATATGTCGTGCAGCACTATTCAATACACAATGATTGGCTACTCCCAGTACGAAGAAAAATACGTAATGGAGTCTAAAGCGACAATGGACCATATATCTGTATCAGGTGCGGGTGCGCCACCTTGAAAGTCGTGCGGTGACAACCACATCATCGATCGAAACAAAAAGTTGCGGATTCCAACACAATGTGGGGTTCACAAGACCTTCGCCCGAGGCATGGTGCCAAAATCTATCGTGATACCATCATACGACCAGGAAATATGGAGGTCGCTAGCCTATTGAAAGATATTTTCTACCACGGACAAAGGATGGAAACGTGACACGCTGTGACCATCTTCGGCATACACATACAAGTACTACTTTAAAGAACGAAAAACATGGGCTTACGAGGTACGGGTGCTATTGTATTGACCATCTTCGTTGTATTTTACGCTAAAAAACATCCACCCCATCTATTGTCTTCGCACTTGTTCTCCAGCTCCCCCCTTTGCGCAACTAAGAACCCGCGGTCGCATATTTATGTAGAGGAAATTTGACAACTGGTCGTTCAAGACTCAAGACGCGGCAACTCCTTCAAGTCATCCTCACCCTAACGGCAAGCACTGCAGGTTGTTGCTTCCCGATAAATCCCTTCGACAAGTGAACCGATGCCGAGTAGATTCGCCGTAGACAATCGGTGTGGGCACATGCGCGGAATGCGCGCGACAAGGCACACAGACGAAATCAACAGGTGAACTTTTATCGAGATAGCCCTCTAGACTACACTTCGTCTGGGAACCACGGCGCCAGGGTTAAACCTTCTTAGGATAGTTATTATCGAAGCAAGCTTTGAAAAAACTATAAGATTCAACAACCAAAAATAGGGTTTCCAAAAAAATGCCAGAAATATAAGAATCTTGAAAGTAAGGCTTTCCATATTTTTTGCACTCTGTTAAAAAGAAAAAGAAAATTAGGACTCCTCCGTATTTCGATACCAGGTTCCAACCTGTATCCATAATTGGGATTTTTCGTAAGGTAAGGCTTCGATGAGAACAGCCATGAACGGAGATGGCAGGAACGCGGCGAACAAACGAAGCAGAGGATGGATTACCTAGAGCGAATATTCGGGAGCCCTTGCCGATCAGCCCCGTTATTCCTGCTAGCGCAAAATAAATACCAGGGAACTTCGGTATCCGTCGTTTGTGTTTTTTTTTACAGCCACAGATGATCCAAAGACGACGTCTCGCACGGTGGGTGATCTCTGCTCCATAGTCACGGCACCCGCGTGTTCAGAACGACCTTGGTCCATCATTGATGTGTTGACTGCTCTATGTGATCACCTTCGCGGATTCCGCCGCCCACCAACTTTGGGTGATCAAAGAGGTCTCTGCATGCCCAAACCATCAAATTGTCTCCTTTATGGGCCTCGCGAGCGCAGCGCAGAACGGGTACATGTACATACACCACGTAGGTGCGTTAAACTATGACGGTGTGCGTCTGCCGTCAGTCTAAGATGGCTCGATTTATAGTGTCGTACGTTGCATGACGGATGGGAGCGGTGTTGTCTGAAGAAGGGAAGCAATACTGCTGCCATTCGCAAGACCACCATCACAACAGAAGGAATGTCGGTGCAAGCCATACGCCAAACCCTCACTCACAACTCTAAGTCCTCTCTCAGGCCATCGAACAGTCCTGCCGGGAGAGTCGTTAAAGCCTTCGATTGCACAAACCTGGACACATGAAGAGAAACGACAAAAAGGAGTCGAAAGAACTTGTAAACTTGCGTTCATAGAATATTCAGCATGCACCACCCATCGTACGTCCTTCAAGATTATAGTTAAGCTCTCTTTCAACCGACGCTATACACTTAGTAAATGGCACCCCCAACGCAACATTTGAGCGAAGCAATGCAGGTATGCAGCGTGTAATGCGTAAAACGCTCATGCAGTGTGCCTTCTCAAAAGCCTGGCCTTCCTTTACGTAGCGCGGTAGGTTCCTAACGGGAAGATAACATCTCGAGAGAACTGCTGTACCGTTTTTACCCAAACCCAACCCCACCAAGTGTGAAGAGCAGCTTTGGTCCGGCCGCACGTGGTGTAGCGGAACCAGCAACGATACGACGCCGAGAGGTGTATAAAAGCACCCAGTCGTTGCGGGTCAACGGTTTTCCAACTAGGGTCAACACTTGTAATTGACATACCCTGCGTGAGCAACAAAACGCGAAGCGTGCTTGGGCAACTCAATGCTGAAGCATCCTGGTGCCCGTCGCACGTCGTTTCCTAAGGTGGGTCAATTCCTGATATATCGCTTGCCATTACGTTTGGTAGTGGCTATTCCTGAGAACAATTCTTACCGCGAGGATGAAATCGAGTACTAGAGAATGACCAAACGCTTCCACTGCCCGATGATTAGGGGTTGTAGATAAGACTTCAGATGCGCTTCATCACTCTGAATTCATTTTTTATGGTGATTTAAAGTTCACATGTTACACAGGTGCGGTAACTAGGGAAGGGTACCAGGTGGGGCGCGACTCAAACAAAATACCTCGGCCGAAAACAATGCGACACACACAACGAAACAACCCCGACATCGACATCGGAAGAGGGGGGAGGGGGGGGAAGACCTGTGCGATTGTGATGCCATTGCGACAGCAAATAATACATCGTCAGAATATTGTTGTGGTTCGACTTCGGCAAAAAATATTCTAAAGGATTCCTGCTTTGTAATGAACTTAGTGTAGAATACACCCTGCCTCGACGAAACCTTTTGAGACTGGCCCAACATAACAGCTTCTTAAGTGGTTCCCCGTGCTAGACCACCCTGTGACGGCAAAGCCCCTTAAAACACCAAAAAAGCCAAACAATGGTCACTGCTGAGCAAAATAGCGATAAAGCTTGTCCCAGAATTTCATCGGATGATTTCGTCCCACGAGAACATTCTATGGTGTATGTAGTCTCCTCTGTTGGGTATTTTCGACAATGCCAATCGCAGCCTCTGAATCTTCTTTGAAATGTTTCGAACAGCTCTAACCTAATTTGAAGGACGAACCAAGTAGTACTGAACGTAAAAAGACTGCGACCATGTCTGGAAGAATGCCACTTCAGACCACATGTCTATACCACACTCACAGTTCTGTTAGCGATCCCAGGCCGTCGAAAAGTCCTAGCGGTGGATTGCTCAGGCGGTTACCAGCAAGGACCCTGGAGGCATCGACAGACGCCAGACGACGGTGTACATAAACGCACAAGTTATCACCCCACCTTTCATAGTGTGGAATGTGTATGAGCGGTTAGTGTTCGAGACTGCCATAAGCCTTCGTTTTGCCGCGAGAGTTCACCTTTGCCCGACAACACGCAGTTTGCGAACGAATACCTACAGGGAGGAAGCAGTGTGGCATGCCTGCACAGTTGTAGGCGTCCGCAAAGGTTCGATTGTCAACACTCCATGGGTGCTTGCCAGGCAAACAAACCTCTAACCAACAACTAACGTCACGAAATCGTGTACCATGTATCAAACGAAACGAGGCACCACGTCGTGAAAAGGACCTCGCTTCCATCTACGCGTGGCTTGATCGATCTAAGCTACGGTACAATCGCGAAAGAGAGGCAACGACACACTGAAAGCTATATATACCTATTCAATGTCCCTCAGAGATAGTGCGACTAGTGTATTCCGTCACACCATGACGTATGCATGCGGCGACGTACGCAATCGTGATTCAGGGCGATACCATCGTTCCGGGCAAGACGGAAGCCATAAGTGGTGGAATGTCACATCAGGTTGCATGACAGACGCACTCACAAGGTCTTTAGCGCCCCCAGACCATCGAAGAGCGCTACCGGTAGAGTAGTCAGACCATTTGACACAAGAAACCTGAAGATATCGACAGACGCGAGACAGTAATGAGGCGAAATCGACCACAAAAGTTGCACCTATTCACCGCACATCGAGTTTGCACCTGACCTTGAGTCCTCCTACCGCAATGGGTGCCAACTACTCAAGTCTGTGGGTACTTGTGCGTTTGTTGATGGGTACACGAGCCTCCAGAGAAATATGGGAGGTAACACTACACGAAAGCATACCATTGTGTACGTTTTAACCGAACCATCCCGTGCGGAAGGATATGCCTGGCTCCGGGCTACACGCTCTGAAGTCAGCCAAGCGGCAGTGCCAAAAGCGGACTCCGGCGACCCTGTTTCGGCAAGATATGCGAGATATCAACTAACCGAAGGTACAACCGTTCAACATTCCCCTGCCATGACTATCACATCATCAACAAGAAACGAAGAAAATGTGCGCACACCTCGTGTCCAACAACTCCAGTGCCTATCCAACATCCATAAACGAGTATAGGGGCATTGAAAGTGTGGGCGAGCAGTCGACTACGGGAATGGCACGTCCGGGAGAACTGTACAAGACTGCAGCTCAAATGTCGGGGCGGGGCTTGGGTGCACCACATGCAGATTTGCGCTTACAGGTTTGTGAGCGCTCCCAAGCCACCGAAAATCCCTTCCGGTAGCGTAGTTAGGTCGTCGTTTGAGAAGGCTCTGTAGATATCAAAATCGGAACAGCGGCAAAAAAACAAGAGGGACAATGGCAATATAAAATGATCCCGTAGATTCGAATGCAAAGCACGCAGAAGATGCCCCCACGCTCGAGATCGTCACTGCGACGACAGTTTCATTACACCCAACCATACACACGTGTATCGATGGTTAGAAAAGGGACTCCTCGGCCGTGGTTTGTCTGTATGGCGTAGTACCGGTTTGCTTGTGCAGCAGGCACCCGCACATGCTCGGCCTTCGACATGCGTGAGAAAATGACTACAGTACCGTGCAGACTCAACCAAGTGTACTACCCCCGGATAGAACTGGAATCACGCAATTCACATTATTTCTCTCCTTTTAAACCACGTTGACAAGCAAAAGGGTTAAGGGTGAAAGGTTACTGCAACTAGCTAGCTGGAGGAGGTGGGGTTAGTTTCTCAAGAAATTTACATGCTCCGTACGGTTTAGTGTTCTGAGTTGCTGCCCCGCCCAATATAGCCTACGCCAGCTGATGAACTCGTCGATGAGAACGCGTTCGCTTGTCTCATTACTGCGCTGTACCAATCGTGCAGAGGAGCTTACCGCTACGGCGGAAAATGGTGGAAAGCTCTACTCACCCACCCAACACATTTCAGAGCCATGAGCTAACACCCTCCCCTCCTGCAACGTTGATAAGAGTGGACTTGGCGTCCTACCTACATCAAAAGCCCGGCCACTCCATGTTTCCCCTGGTAGACGTTGTTTGTTTAGAAATCTATACCTCGCGATCCAGGGGTTTCCTGACAAAATATGTTTTTCGTCGAGTTTTGCTTCATGTGCACGCAGATGGAGTCGTGGAGATTTACCATGAATGTCAGAAGGAGAGTTCAACGCTACTTGGCGCGCTCCGGGTAGCAGTGTTATACACCGTGGTAGCAACTTTGTCGATTTCAGAGCAGTTGGATGTGTTTCAGAGCAGTTGAATGTGTTTACCGCTACCCTCTCAAGCTACAAGCCAACGCTGCTATTGTTGGGGGCGAAGAAATCCCGTGTCACATCAGACGTGCTGTATTCCATTGCAATTGGGGTCCTTTATCGAATCGCCACCGCAGGACTATGAATAGCGCCCGCGCCGCCCACGTGCCATTGCCGTTTTAGCACTCACACTGCTTGGATCGTTGCGCGCCCCGCATTGTCAAAACACGATGCCATATCCTCAACGTCGCCGTCCGTTATGCCGCACATTTGAAGATCGCTGAAACGCGCATCGGACCAGAGACGCACAACACAAAGGTAGATAATATGAGATGATGTTTGACCACGGTAAGAATGCCTGGAGACGCCAACCTCTGCGTCGTCTACGCCGCCCTTGCCTCGCAGTATAGTCATATGCGTGAAACGACATCGGCGGCGAGCCGCCTAGTACTGGATGAATCGCTGCGACTTGAAGCTCTGGTGCACAACACGTTGGCATCAACCGGCAGCAGTGTATTTCTAACGAGCGCCAGGACTGCTGCAGAGTCACTATATCATTTTGGGACCCCTACCAATCAAGAGTTGAGTATTTCACTTCCAGCTTAGGACAGATATTTCACACCAGGAAGCGTTTACGAGTGGGCTCACATGACATTAACTCCCGGTTGGCAGCGGTAGCTCTCCCGGTTGGGGTCCAAGCACCAGTTGATACGGCTGATACCTAATACAGGGTGCGACGAGACAGGGGGGGGGGAGGGGGGGGGGGGTTCAGCCAGTTCTTGACGGTGGTACGGGATAGGCCAGAGCATTGGGAGAGGACCGGCTGGACTACCTCATGTGGCGCACACCGAGCACAGGAGTGACCACGAAACAATGGCTGCTCCGAACCATGTTCGTCGAAGGTGTGCCACAGAACCTAAAACGATTCAGCAAACACTACACATGGCGTGGTTGGTATATGCGGCGACCATGAAGACAGCTACAACACGGCAAGTAGCGCTACTACTACGGGCGGCAGTCTAGAAACGATTTCCTTTGTAAAACGAGATCTACCGAAAACAAGACAATTCTCATACGTCCACGTACCGGGACAGGTGTAGCCGAATTTCCCAGACTCGCAGCCGTCGCACGCTTTGTCAGGGCAATCTGAAAAATGTACATTTTGTACGCGAACACAGCAATGGCGAGCGAAGTCTTCACAACGTGGCACGTGGATTCAGGTCTTTGCATAAAAAAAAATACTCAAGACTACCAGTACAAGACATTGCTCATGTAAAGTTGGTGCTGCACGCAACTCAGTGCTGATCCTCCTCGGTTCCTTGGGCACACATGCCATAAAGATCGATGTCCGAATCTCCAAATATAAATCAACGAAAAAAGAAGTGTCCATTACTTCTTCTGAGGTTCGGTGAACACAGTGTTTTTATATCGAAAACCCCTGTTTCAATCACGCAAATGCAGCCCTGGTGCCTCGGCAACCACGGATGAGGCCACCACATGTTCCGTTGCAACGCTATTTTGGAACAACCCCTCCCAAATATCCCGGCATGTCAGAAAAAGACGAACGGCGATAGGTCTGGTTGCATGGGGAAAGCACCTATCGCCAATCGCATCGCAAGAAGGCTGCGAGTACAAGTTCTTGGACGGTGTAAGGTCCCCACGAAAATGGACTCGAGCGTGTCAGGCTTCGAAGCCTACGGGTTCGACGTGTTCGACATCAGAGACTTGTTGCCGCTATCGACTCACTCGAAACTCAGATATCAACCTTCCACAACGTACACCGGTTCGACTCTTCAAGGGTTCTCCACCAAACTCACCACATGTGCCACTACCGTCGAAACCATCGGGGAAAATGGTGCAGGGAGAAAACTCATAAAAGCCGTGCATAGAGTCTTCGGCGTCGCGAACACCAGGGGCAGGAGGAGCCCTGCCAGCAGGGGGTAAACAGCAACCGGCGGACGCCGCGGTCTTGATGATTGGCACTGCAATACATCGTCCAATTTGTCACTCCTGGTGAGCGGCGCGTTCCGTCTTACACACTACCGGGTACTTGGTTTGTGAGTGAAAGTTCATGGAAGCTTGCAATGACTATTTCCACATGAGTGCATGAAAGCTGCCAGGGAAGTAGATGGAAGTGGATGGACGTAGACGTAAGACTCGACGGGATATGCCCTGTTACTCGAACTAGATTTTGCCATTCGACCAGATGCCAGCCACCTTGAGAGCAGATGGATGGCGACCCACATTAGAGATGGAGAAAAAATGATAGTGAGTGCCGGCCACGCGAGCGGGACACCGCGAACGGAGAAGAACGCAGCCACTGCTCTATAAAAGCCAGGACTGTTATAGGGCCGACGAAACATATGAAACCGGACTATACTTGGCATGAATACTTTATATGCGCAGGCTAAATTCATTCGCCTACGAAATTCTCGTGCTAAGCCCAAGTACAGAATGACTGGTTTTGGGCAAATAAGCAGTAAATCCTTCAAGCTGCACTCACCCCGATGGCACGCACTGTAGATGGTCATTTCCCGACAGGTATCTTTGACAAGTGATCCATAAGCCGAGACCATTCGCCGGAAGTAACGGATGTGAGAGCGCGCAGAACACGGCGGACAGTCGTCGTTAGCATGCGAGTCGCTACACCAACGACTTGGACCAATATGTAAAGCCGATGGGGAGAAAGGGGTGATACGAACACCAGCGTTCAACCCCCGTCATCAGAAACAATCGGTGGCGCGGTGAGCAGGCACACCCACGGGTAGGCCCCCCTCGATACAAAGGAGTGGGTATCCGGGCGCCACTACCCCATCAGCGCCATTTGCACGGGAGTTCTGCGACATGAGCGGAATTCACTAGTCGTCGCTTGTGGTGTTTAGGCAGGCAGAGAGGCGATCATGCGACTGTACGTCATCTTGCTCAAAGGGCACGGGCACCATCTGTTCTTCGGAAATATGAAATGCGGACTTGGCCAATAATCATTTGCGTTGACTTGTATACGCGATGACGAATTTCGGGGGCGGTCGCTTAGCCGTTGGGGTCAAACAAGGCCCACATAGACCCGAGCTACCGTTGCATTGTAGATCTCGCGCAAAAAACGCTAAACGAGGCGTACGTGTGCAAACACCATGCGCGGTAAGCTATGCTGGTGCTCACTTGCCGTATATCATCGAACACGCTTGGAGTTCTTATCTCCCACGTGTCACCACTCACGTGTGCGGCAATGGGCAAGTAGCATCTATATAAAAAAGGCGTTGAGAAAAGAAAAAAAACTGTCGTACAGCTGTAGTTCTCAACAAGGGTGGAGTCACAACTGGGGAAACGCCACTACAGGCCACATGCCAAGCCAAACTTACAATGCTTCCATCCATAGACCGTCGAAAAGCCCGGCCGGCAGAGTAGTCAGATTGTTCGAGGAAAGTTCCCTAGCAATATCGAGAGCAGCAAAAAGCGGTGGAGGGAAAAGCGCCAGTAATTTCGCATCGGTCCGTAGAGCATTCACCTCGTACTCTCAAGCCCTTGTTGACGACGAAACTTCTCTATCATCCGACGACGCACGGTTAGCCAAAGAGCACCTCTATGACGCAGGCTGCCGCTAGCTTGTATCGCGTAAGACGATTTATTACGTAGGTCCTCGCAAAAGGGCTCGTCTGCACTAGCTCCACGAGGTACCTATCTCGGAGTAAATTGCAACCTTAAATACGTTATGTCTCAACCAAACCGAGCCACCATTTCGTTTCGGGGAGGCTACGGCCAGGTTCCGGTTGCTACGGCCAAGTTCCGGTTGCTCCGGTCAGGTTCCGGTTGCTACGGCCAGGTTCCGATTGCTGCGTGTTGTGGTCCACCAAGCGATGATAACACCCCGAAAGCGGGCCCTTGTTGCCCCTTCCGTACGGATCACTACGGTTTCAATAATCCAAGGCGCCAATACTTCCCTGACATAGATCTCACGCGAACAACGAAAACGGAACAGTACGTGTGCAACCACCACGGCAATTTACTACATGTGTCGCCGCGCCTCCATTCTTCTACATCGTATAGATAGATATATCGAGTTGTATCATGAGAGTACCGTAGCAGTGATATCCGAGCAGCGAGAACGACAAGGTGTAGCCGTGAATTTAGAATGGTGCTCCCAGCGCTTAAGCCACAGAGCAGAGAAGCCCACTGCAGGCAGCACGGCACGCCACACTCACAACGATTGAAGCCTCTCCACACCATCGAACAGCTGTGCCGGCAGAGTGGTCAGGTTGTTTGAGGAAATATTCCTGGAGGCGTCGACATCGTTAGGAAAAGGTGCAGCCAGAAGGGTTCGTTAACGCGCATTCATCCAAACCACAGTCGACCAAGGTTGCGGTATTGTAGTACTATTAACATATACCAGGTATAGTATTATACCCCGTACCACGCTCAATACTGATTTCTAAAACATTTTGTTGGCGCAACGTCACAAGCATTTTTTTAGTTATGTAGCCCTATCATCCACCCCACTCAGTCACTAGCACCAATCTCGCCAGTATTAATGTCCGGGGACCTCCCCTCGCCACTGCGCAAGTGTCTAGTGGATAGTTAGACCACATAGCTAGACCATTCACTCACTGTGACTTGAGTGGTCTAGTGGATAGTGCTATATAACTAACACAGATCCATGGCGACGGTGCATATCGAGACATCCAAAGCCACAAATGCTTAGTATTGCCAATAATCGGGGTAGCCACTCTGGCGCGAGCCCTGGCCGTGACTCCCCTACAGTAGCCTTGGTCGCGGGCCGAAGGCCAATCCGCACTTACAGCTCCCTCATCTCTCCCAGACCGTCGAAAACCCGTGTCGGCAGGGTGGTCAAATTGTTTGAGCCAAGCCACCTGCAGGCATCGACATCAGCGGACAGCAGTGCATAGAAACGGGACAGTAAGTTCGCATCCATGTGTATATACCGCGCGTGTAGATCGCACCTGCCGTGAACCGTCGTTTGTGGCCACATGAGCGTTGCGCTTCGGTGAAGTTGTCTATCACTTAGCGAAACCGAACTACAGTAGAACACACGTACGCCTCGGAGGTAGCTGCAGCTTGCTGGTATCGTGTAGAATGCTTCAGCGACAGTGCTCTACAGGCATTGTTAGTTAGCAAGAAAACTCCACAGAGACCAGGAGTATCTCGACAGCAGCGCATGCCACATGTCTGAACTTGGAAAAAAACACCCAGTTCATGAAAAGTGCGGTTGATCCTGAACGCGCAAGGTGTGGTATACATACTAAGCACTTTTCACCCCAAAGGCCGGGCTCCGGTCGACTATGCAGACTAGGATCATAATTATTGTCGCAAGGCGATCAATCCATTAGTCGGGCGTGGCATATCAAGACCACTCCGTGCGTTTTCCGTTCCGGTCTGACACACACCCACCACACGATATCGCGCCAGAATTTTGACGTTACTCAATCTTGAAGCAGTTGCAGACGCGGAACAGACACCCGTACCGTCAGCAAGGGTTGCAGCACTCACACTGCTTTGATCGTTCCACGTCCGATATTGTCGAAGCACGATGTCAGATCCTCAACGTCACCGTCTGCTATGCTGCAGGCGGTGAGCTCACTGAAAGGCACATCCATCAAAAACACACGTATGGGTGGGCAACGGAGGTAGTTACACCGAAACAAATACCAGGAGGGCAACTCCCATTGTCGCCCCCGCCCCCGCCCCCGCCCCTATCCTACGCGTATCGACACAAGGGCCAAATAGCCGTTGAAAACAACTAATGGCCGTTGAAAAAAAGTGGAGTGCATAAGCTGTGTCGGTGGTTATTGGCAGGAGTGCATATCGAGCCACCAGCAGAGTTTCGGACGAACTGCGCCATTTAACGCCGGATCTACGAGCATTGGGTCTGTGTCCCGTGCTGGGTATATCAGTTCACACTATGGATCATTAAAAACCAGAGGACTCACATGATTTCACTCCCCGGCTGGCACCCGTAGCTCGGGCTGTCGGGATCCAAGCACCGATTGACACCTGTTGCCCGGGCCCGGGGCCAGAAGGGAGAGCGCCATAGATGTCTTAACCAAAGCTTGATGGTGGTGCGGAAAATACAATTGTGCAGCCATGTCAGCATTTATCGTGCTGACGGGGGCCTGCTGTTGTACGCACTACGTCGCGCATTGCGCTTAGCGAGAAACATCAACGCTGCACTTCAGGCTTATCAAAATTAAGGGCACACAGGACATATTTGGGGACGACTCTAATTGTTGAGAAGTCAGACCCGAAAGCAAAACAGAAACTCCCCTGGACAGAAACTTCGACGCAAGCTCAAGCTCTGAATAGAAACACAATGGAAGTGCATATTTACCACTCCAAGGAGTGCACATAATTAACGTATCACGGTGTTGACACCGGAGCGTGAATGCTACATAAAATGTACAACGTGCACACGCTAGCAATACCGCCGGCTCAAAAACGTTTCACTCGATCAACTCGACGGGTAGAACGCCCAACCGTTTTCGAACCCGTCCAACCTCCGCCGCCGAGAGTAGGAAACCCGCGAACAACAACCGTTACAGAGCATGCCCAGTGTGTGTGACCCCTGTCCTTGATGCCCCAGCACATGCGGAGGAGGTTTCGCATAATAGCAACGCCCACAACGGTCTTTCGGGACGCCAATAATAACATATGGGTGAGTTATGCATTGTCATCCGCTATCCCCTTTTCTTACCACGTAGTACCCTAAACAAAGGCATTGAAGCGAAACGCGAGGGCGTATTCCGCGGTAGTTGTGGACGCATTATAACTCACCGCTAGTGGTGCCGACCGTAAGGAGGGCCAGGCTCAAGGCCAAAACCCACATTTTAGCGTACAACGAGGTCGAGCACCTGGGCAGTGCGGTGAATCTGCTGAAGGCAATCGAGAAAACGAGCGAATCGAAAAAGTAGGCATTGTAACGCAGGGGAGGCATCCTTGTTCGGGACGAAATGAACAGCTGGTAAACAAGACATACAACACCAGCCATCGTGCTCACAAGTATCCTATGCACCGGCCTCATGGACGAGGGGGGATCTCGATATGATAAGCGCAGAAGTTACCAACAACAAATACAATTGCATTACATTTAGGTTTTTGGTGTGTGACCCTGGGGTGGGGCGAGCTCTAGTCCGAGCACACCACCAGTTCAGGGAACCACTGCGCCGCAATACTTGGTTTCGGCGGGCGCTTGATGGACAGCCAATGAGGACCGAATGAACGCAAAAAAACTCGCAGGTCAACGCGGTAGACAAGAATACTCGCGTAAACATTGATGTGAGTACGTTTGTCCGGCAAGGGGAAACTCTTCACAACTATTGTTTTTAGATACTCTTTGGCGGAATATGGTGGTCGTTTTGCTGATGATGGTTTCCTTCGCACTCCTACGCATGACCGCGGATATACTTTTTAGAACTGTGCAGTACCCACGCTGTTGGTGACAAACGATGGAATTGGTGTGGATGATGATGACAGCACTAAAAGGGTTTTATGCCACGAAGCGAGTCGAACGTGGTAGCTTTCACATGCGTGTCCCCTCTCGTGTCGTTCTCTCACGCTGCGTTTGTAGCGCGTACGGCGTAGACGACACGGAGCCTGAGTCATTATTCGGGTTACAGGTTGTTATTATCGCCCTCTTTTCCACCCGTGAGGGTGACTTCGGTCCGATGTGCCTTTGAGCGACCTTAAAGCCGTGCCGTACTAAACGACGTAGAGAGTCTAACGTCCCTATTCGGGAATTTTTGGACGTGGGACGATCTAAGGAGTGTGAGCACTATAATGGCAACGAAACGGTAGACGGTGCAGGTTCGGTGACGAAATAGGAGGCAAGACTTCAAAAGCGTTTAGGGAATGCCTGAACATTTTTTCGACGTGTAGCTGATATGGTTGGGGCTTAGGGGTCCGCAATAAACACGTGCACTGCATTGATGACTGGCAAACGGACGCTCTTATCCGCAAGTTCATGAATCCACTGCAGTATTCATCGACGCATGGTATAGGAGGTGGTAGCTGACGTTTCTGCGTTGATTCGTATTTAACGTCAAGGTACCGTGTACAAAATAGTTCAGAATTAGGGCAGCAACCCGCCGCCGAATCTGGCTACCTCTCCCAATAATTCCTTGCTTAATAACTCGATTTCCTCTCTCTCTCTTTCTCCATTTTCCAATTGCACGTAAATGGAGAGCAGCCCTGCGACAAAGGCGAATGTAAATGTTGTTCTAGAGCGGTGCAATTGATCGGGGCTGCACAATTTTCTGTGGCCTCGCTAGAGGTTG
This sequence comes from Undaria pinnatifida, assembly GCA_012845835.1. Classification (NCBI taxonomy): domain Eukaryota; class Phaeophyceae; order Laminariales; family Alariaceae; genus Undaria; species Undaria pinnatifida. The sequence continues at coordinate 2,807,066 of JABAKD010000010.1, forward strand.
GCTGCCCAGCAGGTAGCCTTAAAACTAGCGAAAGCGGAGCGTTTGCCGTGCGAGCAATGCAAGCAGCCCACGCGATACAAGGCCCACTGCACTTTTCCTCCTTAGGGGGCCCCCATACCGCTGTGTCTCGTCCGGCGAAAACAAGCTTTCTTCGCAGTGGAGGTGGCGAGGACGGCGCACGTTTGAATGTGGTGTGAACAAGCGCGAGCCTTCCAGCTCTATGCTTCGACTGTTCCCCCTTATTGTCGATTTCTCCAGGCTCCTTTCGGCAATGGTCTTCGCCTTCTACCGACAGGGGTAATCGGGTTTGCTATGGTCTGAGGGCGGTGGCAGCTTTCCAGGTGCGGATTTTGCAAACAGTATGGTCTCCCCCCAGTCACGGCCCCAGGCGTACCCAGAGCAGCAGTACTTTTCAATATATCTAGCCCTCTGACGCAGTTCGACTTGAGCCGTGGCGTGTGATGCTTCGGCACCATTTGAATAGACCTTTGGCGGGCACTGTGGTCGTAAAGCACGGGATTTTGCAAAGGTATCACTCTTGCGACCTCGCTAAGCTCCACCGCCTACGCGACTAGGCCCCGATTTTGAGAGTAGAACGTCTTGGTCAACTACTCCACGCCTGTGAAAAACCAACTGTTGGTTTACGAAGTAATGCTTGGTTTGGATTGAAACATGCACATGAGTGCGCGCTCATTTTCTATCGGGTCTTCTCAAAGCTTAGTCAGTTCGCCTAAAAGGCATGCCTGTAAACGTATGTTTTTGTTCTCACATTAACCCGCATAATCAAGTCCGTGGTCACAGGACAGGCTCCAGTCACTCTGGAGCTGAGGAATACCCCAGGGAAAAAACACAAACAAACCAAAGGTGGTACACGCACATATCACAGCCGACGCAATTCATGCCTCCGCCAGAAACATATACAAAGTGAAATCGGGAGTCAGCCTACGATGAGGTCCATACTGGTGCATATACGTCTCACTTCTCGCGCCTGGAAAAACCGACTATACCGCTTGCCACCCAACGAAAGACCGCCACGTATATATTACACGTAGTACCCATCACTACGCATACGCACGTCGGATGCAAGTCAATTGGAAAAAAGAAACAAAAAAAATAGACTATAAGGAGAGAAAGGAAAGGAAAGGAAGGGAAAGAAAAGAAAAGAAAAAAAAAGCGAAAAAGGAAAGGAAAGAAAAGAAGACAAGAAAAGCAAGAAAAAACAAGACAAGAAGAGAAGCTAGGAAAGGAAAAAAAAAAAACGTCATACTAGCAGACCCTAGGAACTGATTAAAGACGGCATTGGTCTCAGAGGGTATCAAGTGCATCATCCATGGCACTGGGGAGAGAACGCAACAAGGCGAAGAAGTCAGGGCGGCCTTGCGCTAACTTGTGACGGCCAACGTATACTGAAGAGTGAGCTTTGGTGCGTGCCGGCTTCACAACAAGCCTACCATCCGACACAGGCTAGCTGCCGTGTCCGTCTTAGCGGTGTCCGTTTTCTCACTAAGGTGTTGTCAGATTAAAGAAAAATCAACAGTGCGCCGCAAAGTAGGACTCGAAAATGGATGAACACAATAAATATGCTCTGGGTGGATGCCGCGTGTGCGATTTGTTTCCCTCCACCAATGCCCTACTTCTGTCGACACCTCCAAAGTTCTTGACTCGAAAATATCTTACGACGTTATCGGCCAGCGTTTTGATGGACTGGGGGCGCTGACATGCTTATGAGTGCGGATTTAACGTGTGGTGCGCAAGGACGTTTCCTAAATCTTCCCTCCAGTCCTGTCCGGGACTGCAGTACCCTTCTCGTTCACGATGACTAGTTTTCATGCTGACAATCCTTCGGATATACTTCGAAGTAATAAAAAAGGGCAATATCCAAAACCGGGTAAGAGCAATAACAAAGACGGGTGCACCCCGTCCGTTTTCTCCCAAAAACTTGTACGCTCTAAAATCAAAACAAAATTGCACCCCCCGAGTCATAAGTGTGGCGACCGAACCTTGGAAGCTTTCGCTTTCTCTGGGCCTGTCGACACTGCTACTGTAGTCTAAAGTAGTAGGTGTACGCGAGGAATGGGTGTATTGTCGTATCGTGTTACAGTTGAAGACTGCGTGTACTAGTTGTTCGTGATCTCATGCACGCGCACCATGACATCGCGTATACTCGTACACGTCAAACGTGTCATTTGTGCCACCACAAAGCAAGCACAGCTATATGTCGCCTCTAGATGGAGATGTCCTCCCTACAAGAACTTTCTTCCTCTTGTCATATATAGTGCCCAGACGAAGGCATAAGGCACCAGACGAACTGCGCCCTCGTGGCTATCGTGCTCGCCTGTTAGAGGAGGCAAGGGGAGAGCTACCAGTACGTGTGTATGGCCGGCCGGGGTGATGTGATGTGTAGTGTGGGTGCGCCTGTGTGTAGCACGCGGCGACCCCTGCTCCGCCCTAGAGACCGTGGCGTTCGTATAGGGGGAATCAATGCACAGACTCTGATTGGCTGAGAGATAGACGAAGTCCTCTGATTGGCGTGCACATTGATCAAAAACGGTTGAAGGTCAAGCTTAATACTAGTACTCATTAACGGGTGTACCCGGATCATTACCACCAAAACCGGGTACGGTTTGTGCTTGGCCAATCGTGTGATTCGTGGGGTGCGTTTTTGACTTGATTTTACAATGCACCCGTTTTTGAGAGAAACAAACCGGGTGTACCCGTTTTTGGTTATTACCACAAAAAAACGTAAGAGATGCTGTTCGCGACATGATTAACCAATCCACCTTACCGGAAACTGGCGGGGCTACTGGCATACGTAGAGTACAACGCGGCATTTGCGGATGTTCGCGCTTCTTGTTTATTGCTTCAGTAAGTTATCCATGGCCGGGAGGCTTCTGTCCACTGGCACGTTCTTACCCACCCCGCCCATTGTTTGCGGGTGATTTCGTGGGGATATCAAAAACACCCGAAGGGTTGCAGAAACAGATAGAGAAGGCACTAACATGTAGAATACACTACGAAATGGAGAGCGACAGCGAACGTGAAGAAATGCGCAGTAGTTGTATGTAACGAAGATGAGGTGAATCCGGTCAATTTCAAATGGAAGTGGGAAGAAGATGAACTACCGATCGTAGACCAATATACGTACCTTGGCGTAGAGATCTCAAATAATTGCTCTTGGGATGTACACAGCGAAAGTGATAGGAAAGGGTAAATCACAAGTAGGCACGATGGATGCGATCCTAACAGACCCGCACCTTGACACTAGGACTAAAATATATATCCTGATTAATGTGATTGTACCAAAGTTAGAGTATGCAGGAGGAGTATGGGAAGGGAACGCGAAGTTCGTAAAACACCTGGAAACAGTGCAGATGACAGCAGCTAAAAAGATGCTAGGATGCTCAAATACGACGAGTAATACAGTGATAAGAGCAGAGCTAGGAATGTACCCACTTACAACAAAATAGACGTGAGAAAGTTGAAACGGCAATATAAAGTAAGGAATATGTCAGAAAAGAGCTTGCCAGCCATAATTGACAATGCTGTACGGGAGAAAGTAACAAAAGGGCGAGCTGGAAGAAGATGAGATAACGTAGTCGAAAAATAATGGAAGGATACAGGGGAGACCAAGACGAGGTACTGCTGTCTACAGAGAAGTTAGGCGGGTTCAAGACAGAAGTAAAAGAAAGAACAGAAGAAAGGGAAAGGCACACGCTAAGAAATAGGTGAAAGAGGAGAAGCACTTAGAGATATACGGGGGGTTGAGGGAAGATATTGGAATGAAAACGTATCTGCACGGCCCAATGGACTACGCGAAAAAGATGAAACTGCGATTTCGTGTAGGAGACCTGGACCTCCCAGAAAGAAGAAAGGGATATACCAGTAGTCGGGAGGAGGAGGACGGCTACAAATATGTGCCCGTGTGGCACAACAACAGAGAGTAGGACTCACATAGTAGGAGAACGTGAAATATACAAGGAGGAACGGGATGCGTTAGAGGAGATGAGGAAATTAGACGTATGTGCATTGAAGAGCTTGGTAGACTAAAGAGAAGCGACAAAACGATCGCTACCCCAGGAGATAAATGGTGGCTGCAGACGGCGATCAGGGTGGGGATAGGATAAGTAACAGTTCGATGTAGTATGAGGAAGAATCGTAATGAGCGCCCAAATGTTGGAGGTGTTTCTATTAGGAGTAGGAACGGTGCTCCGTCTCGAAAGAGATGCGTGGTCGATGGTCAAATGACTAAGGCAAGCAACAAATGAGTACGCCCCCCACACACAAACACTGACTCGGCGATATTTTTTCGTGAAAAGCTGATTTACCTGGTCAGGAGTCTTAAAACTGGTACCAAGTACAACACTGCAGTATTAACTACCAGTGTTGGCGATCGAGATCGAATTGGCGATTCAGAACAGTATGCCTAGGAACGACTTAGGAGGGAACTTTCCAGGAAGGTTCAATCTTTCCAGGAATTTTGTACTCACTATCAGTGCGAGGAGGCAAAATCGCGTTCTGCAGTTCGGAGATCATGGTCCACAGATCGGAACAATTCCAATAAAATCGAAAGCGGCGCGGCCGCGTTTCTCGCCCGTTTCTGGCCGGTTTTGGGTCCTCGTCATAGGTCCTCATTCAGAATCGCGATTGTGGCGATTTTCTGGCAATCGAGATTGCGGTTTGTTTTCGCCAATTGTCGATCTTTAATCGAATGTTGTGGTATCCCCTCTACCCCGTTGAGGCGTTACGACTTATAGCAGTTGTCCCCTTTATTAGCTGGCAGGCGTTATCGCCGGCTCCGCCCCCCCTTCTGCCAGAAAGTATCCAGCGGACAGCAAGCAACTAACACCAGAGATGTAACATCCACGCAACCCTCGTGTGAGTGACCATTACAGAGCCCAAGACACCCCTGCATAGCAGTAGTCGGTCTCTAGGTCCATATTACCCCCCAATACTACCGCACGAGTTTGGAGACCAAGGATCGAGATCGCGACCTTCGATCTTTTCGCTTGCCCTCCCAAATTGAGCCTCGTTACAACACATGAAAACCATGTTTTCCCAACCCCAGCGAGTATACAGAACAGCACACTACTAACAGACAAAAAACATATGCAGGCGAAAACAACCACGAAATAACCACGATTACCCGCCATTTTTTGGGACAAACACCTTGGAAATATCATCGGAATAAATATCGATAAACGGAGTCGCTGCTAACTATCGTCATACAGGTTAAGAAAGCGGTTGCTTGTCGCGAAGAGCGAGAATCGAGATCGGGATAAACGATATCGCCCCCTTTTCCAAATATCGCCCAAAACGTCAATATTTTCAAAGAATCGATCGCCATCGATTTCAGAGACGATCTCCAACACTGCTAAGTACCGCCGGGCGCGCGAGTATTCCTGGCTATTGGGCGGGTTGTCCACAAGCCACAACAGCTGCCGAGAGCGCGAATCTCGAATTCTAGCTGCGATATGGAAGGATGTGCATTTCGTATTTTATCTGCAGTAGAGTACATTGTACAAGAAGTAGGGTTCCATGTGAAACCAAATACGCGCCGGTAATATTCCTGGAACGTAACCAAATAATGGAGAACGGGACCCCCGACTCAGCCAGCACGCTGTGTGGGATCTCGCACGCCCTGCAAGGTATAATATGATACGTGATGAAGATACGACGTGGGGGGTGGGGGAGATGGGCGGTATAGCCGCATCACTACGTAAAGCTATGTGTAGGTCGAGGTCGCGAGGTCGGCGCAGAGCCCTCTCTAGGTTGATTCAGTCGCTTGCAAGAGACATGCCCCTTAGCCCTTAGCCAGCCAGAGTGCGTAAATAGCAACCTGGCACCTCTACAGGCTGCTTAACGTAAAAAAACTAAATTATCTCCCCCACGAATGCCGCTCGCAATATCTAGCCAAAGAGTGAACATTTAGTACCATACTGATCCCCATGACCAGTGGAAGAGGGTGACATGGCCAGGTTTTTTTTTACGGCCTCGGACTGTCTCTAGGAGCGAAACTCGTGTCGACCAATGACAGGCCTTCATTTTTTTCAATTTTATTCAGGCTTTTTGCAAGCGGGGGCGAAAAAACATTGCGCCGCATATTGCACGATCCGGTTGGACGTACTCCAAGGCATGTCTGTACAATTTTTCGCTCAAAAAATCGAAGAGCTGACCTGCCTGTGTTCAAGATTACGCAGAATCTAGCGAAAAAACTGGATCCTATCCTAAAACCAAGTCATTTGAAGGAAATAATGTACCTTACTCCTTTTTACGCACAAAAGTCCAAATGTCCACGCTGTTTTTGATGAATAGACCCTGAAATTTTGCACGTGTTCTACATGCCCATCCCGAGGTCTGACCTCCGCTTTTTTTTTTTCGCCGAAATATTTGGGCTACCACAAGGTGGTCTGCTTTTTCCGAGAAATCTTAACTGACAATAAATCAGGCAAAAAAAAAAGAAAAAAAAAAACATCGAGTGAGGTCTTCGCAAGGGCACATAGAAGACGTGCAAAATTTCCAGGGTTACTCACGGAGCGGTTTTTTTCCACGGAGCGGAGCGGTTTAACCGCTCCGCACCGCTCCGTGAGGTTTTCCCTTGAGAAAAAAACGCTCCGCTCCGCTCCGTGACATGAACAAAAAAACCGCTCCGCTCCGTGAGACATCTGCGCTCGGATAAACCGCTCCGCTCCGCTCCGTGGGGCTTCCCAACAATCCGTACAAGCGGTTTTTTCACGGAGCGGTTTGCCCTACTCCGTCACACAAGCACGGATAAAACCGCAGTACAGCCGCGGTTTTACCACGGAGTACCGGTTCTTTTCCTACGGAGTCACGATATTTTTTCATTTTCCAGCAGCCACACAGACACACACCACGTGTGCAGTCACGATATTTGATACTCGGAGTATTTGATATTTGATATTTTTTCAATTTACAGCAGCCCCCGTCTCGACGCCCACGGCAACGTTGTTTCTGCAGCGCAGTTCCCCATCTTGTCCATGCTTGCTCGCGTATACCTTTGCATTGACAGCACTAGTTGCCAATCAGAGAGGGACTTTTCGGGGCTGGGATTCATTTACAACAACCTTCGGCAGGCGATGATGCCCGACCGTGTCGAGATGGTCATGTTCCTCCGGTCTAACCCCCATCTTATTCCCGAGATAATGAAGTTGGACAATGAGTTGGGGAAGCTGCTTGCAGCGCAGCATGTTGGGAAGGCTAAAGCTGCATCTGTTCAAGCCGTTTGTGCGGGAAAGCAGGTGGTTGTCGAGGTCGAATCTGACTGAGCGACACAGCGGCGTATGTTTTGGATGAACACACAAGAGGCCTGGTGTTACCCATGTGCTGGTACTGGCAAGTTTCAACGAGAGGCAAATAAATGAGGAATTAGCTGCTGTTGTACGTGTTGCAGGAACGTATGAGTCGGGAGGTATTAGTACTGGCAAGTTTTAACGTTTTAACGAGAGGCAAGTGAGGATTTGTCTGCTGTTCTACGTTTGCAGGAACGTAGGAGTCGAGGAGGTATCGATGTGGGGAACGGTTCCTTTCTGAATAATTGGTTAGTTGACAGCTTTTTGGTCTGTTTGGGCTGTCCTAGCGACGAGGACGCATACGGTGTCACCGGCGGCCTCCAAACACTACACACCGTGTGGAAAAGTCGGTTTTCGGTGAACGAACCCCGACGTTTTTGAAGAAATTGCAGGTACTCCGTCGATTTTGAACGGATATCCGTGCGTTTTTTACGGTTTTTTCTTACGGATAACCGTCCTCAAGGCCACGGTTTTACTCGGTTTATGCTACGGAGTATACAAAACCGCTCCGTGAAAAAAACCGCACTACGGATTAACCGCTCCACACCGCTCCGTGACATCAGAAAAAAAAACGCTCCGCTCCGTGAGACTAATGCCCTCGGATAAACCGCTCCGCACCGCTCCGTGATATTATCAAATATAAAAAACCGCTCCGCACCGCTCCGTAGAACTAAAAAAAAAAAAAAAAACGCTCCGCGGAGCGGTTCTACTCCGTGAGTAACCCTGAAAAATTTCACGGTCAGAATCGAAAAATGGCGTGGACATTCGCCGGGGAATACATTTTGGATTTTTAACGTGAACCAACCTGCAACAAAATACCTGGTACGTATGATTTACCAACTGCCTTCAAACTTCAAATGCTACCCTCGATATGGAGCAAAAAGAGTGTTGAAACAAAGAAGAAACGACAGCAGACAGGACACAGAATTCTGAAGTTCTGAACGAGTCTACTTGAAGTTGGTGAAGTTTCAAGTTTGACTTTTGAGAACGACCGTATTTTGGACTGTCTATGGCGATCTTCCCGTCATCCTCCTCACCAGGTAGACCTGAGGCCATGGACGGGCTGTCCGCCGGCCACAACAACTGTCGATCGCCGCGAAGCCGAGCACCATCAAAATGCCACGTGTGGTATGCGTGTGTGAGAGGAGCGCCTGCCTAAATCGACGGCCGTGGGCAGTCCAATGATTAAACCGCTCGCTGTCTTAATGTGTGTTGTGTTTTGGATCTGATTTGTTCAGAAAGCCTGAACCCATGACCACACCGGAACAAGCTACGTACGTACGTATAATATGAAGATTAGTACGTATGAGAGTGCAGCCAAAGCAGACAGACCTGTCAGTACGAAGTTGTACCCTGAGAGTACTGTACTGCTGTTTGTGGTACGATAGGTATGCCGGCCACAACGCCATTCTGGCTGGTGTTTTGTTGCAAACACAGCACGAGGAGTGGCGGGTCCGAGTAATGACTCCGTCCGGCAGCACAGATCGCGAGCAACTGCGATTTTACGCGACCTCGTCATCGTTGCTGACTGCTGACTGCCAAAAGCCAAAACTGCTCGTACTACTCTTATACCAGAGGTAATACAAGTGTAAGTATAATACTTCAGTATTAATAGTACGTCTAAAACACGCGATGGTTGCCTGTTCCACAGCATGTGTGCGGGACTGTCACTCTGTTGCTCTAAACATAGTATGGTCAAGTTAAACTCGGAGCAATTTTTCAAAATTGGGAATTGTCGAAAATTATCAGCGAGTTTGCCCTTGCCCTGGCTCTCATCTCTCACACCTCATCTGCAGGAGGAGACAGACAAAGAGACGGGAGACAGGTCGACAGGTCAAAATACTTTCAAAAAAATTGCAAAACTGCTGTGTGGAAGAGTCTGTCCCCTATACTCCCGGCACACTCTCTCACCTGACAGCACGCTCTACTACAGGTACGGTGGGAGCGCGGTGGAGCTGGACCCTGCCGCTCTTCTGTTGCCACTCTTTGCAGTTTTCCTGTTGCTCGCTCTTGTTACAATTATTATAAAAAATGAATGATATGCGTAGTACGAGGTACGAGGTACGAGTGCTTTCGTGTGGCTCTTCCAATCTTCAAGGAGTTCCAAGAACTGACCATGCCGTGTAAATATCAAAGATCCATCCGAAGATCCCGGGAAAAGGGGGTGCGACGAAAACGGTTGATATGCCACTGGGCGGTAAAAAGCTCTTCGCTCGTCTCTCTCGGAGCCGTCCGCGGGTTTCCGAGGAGGCGCCGCAGGTATCGGAGGAGGAAGGGCGACGGGCGCTGGAAACTCACGAAGGAGACGCGCTCGAGAACGCAAAAAAAGCGGGGGCTATACGTTGTTTTTTCTCACACAGCAGCAACACCAATGCACATAATTGACACCGGTCAATGCGCATAATTGACACCGGTGTAAGACAGTGATTGGTACGGTTACCCTTCATCCTTGAGGACCGATTGCAATTCAAACATTCAAACAGCGGATACCTGTCACACTGATCTGCTGTTCGTAAAACCGCCAGTGCGTAAGTTAGAAAGCGAAAAACCGTCTGATAATAATCGCACCCTACTCGCCAGGAAGCAGACACGTGCGATCAAAGCTTAATAATGACGTTGGTACCGATTTTTCGGGTTGGGACATGATCCTGCGGGATCGAGTCATCCCGGGATTGCACGGGGCGAGATAAGAAGGGGCACGGCAAGCTCGGTACGGTACAGGATGGGATTGAGTCATCACTGGAATGCACGGGGCAATTTATTCATGGCGGTGACCCCAGCGCAGAACAAGGAACAAAAGAACGACGCTCAATGTCCCCCCCACGAGGGATCGCGGCGGTTGTGAGTACAAAAACCTATCCCGCTCCTTCTTTGATGGCTGGTGACATCAAGTGACCAACAACAACGCTCTCCACGAACAAAGGCCGAACACCTCCACCCGCAGGCGTCATTATTGCGGAAGTCAGAAAGTATACCGCCGAGCCTAACTACAAGCACAGGATATACCGTAATTTTGGCTTCTGGCTGTGGCTCATACGTACCAAACACTGTTAACAGTTGTCATTTGTCCCTTCTGGTGGCGCGGTCCTTCGAGAAAGAGCAACAAACAGCAGTCACTGCAAGAGATTGAGGTCGTTGTCCGACATTCGCCTCATCACTCGCATCAGAGGATGATCACGCGTCGTCTTCCTGCCGGTCGTTCGTGCACATACTAGTCTATATGATAACGAGGCTGTTATTTCCCCCTGAGCTAGCCTTGGCGTGTTCCAGGCGAGATCAAGATTACACATACCTGGTACCTACCATAACAAGAAAAATATTACGAAAAATATTACGAGGTTTCGTGCAGCACGCCTTTCAATGGGGTACCAGGTAACTCAACGCACGGTGCACCCGAGAAGGTGAACGGCGTCCTTCGTATATACGCGTATTAATAGTGTGCTGGCCTTTTGTTTTGAAGTGGCACGAGCAGCCAGTCACAATCAGTGTTACTTGCAGCGGTATTGAAAAAGAGGTCCGGTACTGCTGCTGTCCCAGGTACTGCTGTGTATAACCCTATAGAAAAGCCTTTTTTTTCCGTTCAAATAAAAAGAATTAGTTGGTTGTGGCGACCAATACCAGAAGTGATAAACGGTTCACTTTGATAACCAAGCGCTAGCGGTTAGAGCAGTAAGTTTTCTCGTATGCCACCATCAGACTTTGTACCATGATGTACAGCGACATCAATGGATCATAGCATGCTCCTTCCCCATGCCGTTACAGCCCTTGCGACGGCGAAAAAACGCATCAAAACGTCACGACAACTGACCACGGCCACACCAAAAATGAGACCCGACCGCACGCATTTCTACCGACGGCAGTAGAATACGTATTTGTCATCACTTGCAGTAAAATAAAAAATAACACATTTTCATAGTACAACACTTACTTCTGCACTACAATGCTTGCAGTAGTAGAGTTCTAGCCGCAAAAAGCCGGAACTACCCCCCCGCCACAATCTAAACCAAAACCAAAATCAAAGTCACGCGATCTTGAGCCCGTGCCGCCGCGCGAGATCCTTCGCGGCGCCGTCATCTCCCAAGGCCACCTGCAGCCTCACCACGCGCTCTACCCCCACACACCCCGCCGCCGACGCCCCCCCACCACGCCCCCCCTCCAGTCCGTCCCCGAACAGGCGCGCGCATATTCTCAGCGACGCCAGTGCGGCGGAGGCATCGGGCCTCTCAATCCAGTCAACCGGAAGCAGTTCCACCGCACGCTCGCACAGCGCCAGCGCCTCCACCGCCCCCCCCCCCCCCCCCCCCCCCCCCCCCCCCCCCGCCCCTATCCCCGCCCTCGCCGACGCCTTTCCCCCCTTGACCCCACCGCCGCTAATACCGCGGCCGGCTAAGGCTCGAAGGGCGGGGACGAGTCGCTTGGCGACGAGATCACCGAGGGCTAGGGGGACGAGGGACTCGGGGGAGAGAAGGTCGCGCCAGGCGAGGCAATTCCTGAGGAGCTTAAGGCCCCGGCAGGCCTGCACGCGCACCAGCTTGATCGCGGCGGCTCGAGCGGCCGGCGTGGGGCAGGCGCCGACAACCGGGATGCAGAGGTTTTGTGCTGCAGTCTGGTGTTTTTGAGGAGGCGGTGTTGTGTGGGGCGGGGGGCGGGGAGCAGGGATGGGGGGGGGGGGGGGGGGGGGGGGGGGGGGGGGGGGGGGGTATTAGTGGTGGCGTGAAGAGGGGTGGGGGGGTGGGGGTGATGTTGATGGTGGCGTGAAGCATGTTGAGCTCGCAGTGAAGGAACCGGACGTGACGCTTGCTCTGCGTTTTGCGGAGCAAGAGAGGGGACCCGTTCCGGCGGTTTATTACATCCTTAATAGAACAAGTTAAGATAAACTCTCGTAAAGAGGACACCGATTCCGAAGGACTTTGTAAGAGCTCATAGTATTGGCAAATATGAACCCTAGAGAGGGAACCAACGGACCCCCACCATATTTCAGATATCATAGTATACGAGTAAATTGTACACCAAGGCATTGGGTGGCTAGATAGGTCAGCGCGAGTGAACCCATCGGCTTCCTTACATCAATTAAGCAATCAATTAATCAACCAAAATCCACCCTGCCAACAGTCAGTCAACCAACAGCCAAACGCATCAACCAATTAATCATACCAAACAACCTCTCAATGATACCAACCCGCCAACCAACAAACCAATCGACCAATCAAATCAACCAATCTACGTATCAATCATACCAACCTGCCAACCAATTAATTAACCAACCAATCAACATATCCATCAAACCGGCCAAGCAACCAATCAATCACATCTACCCACCCACCCATCAATCAATATATAAAGAAACAACAAATCAACCAATCATATATACCAATCCACCCATCAAGTATACCTAACTACCAACCAATCAACCATACCAAAAACAATAAACCTATCACCCACACCGACCAATCAACTAACCGGATCACATCAACTAATCCAACAGTCAATCATACCAATCTATCAACCAATCAGTCATACCAACAAATCGACCTATTAAACAAAACCAAAATATCAACAACTCAATCATACACATACCAACCAATCAACTATACCGACCAATCAGAAAACCAATCATGTCAGCCGATCTATACATTAACCATATCAAACTATCAACCAATCAATGCTACTAATGAACCACTCAAGAGCCGTGCTGCGGAATTCGTACTTTACTTCGTACCTGGTATCACTTTTCAGCCCAAACGTGTCACACCGACGGGGTTCCTCAAGTACCAAACTACCCAAAATATTTTACTCCAATGTGCATTTCACAACATATCTCGTTACATATCTTGCCCGTGGGACGTCGTATCGGGCTTAGCGTATATTTTTTCCCACGTAGAGTCAATTGCGCGGGGTGTAGGGCTCCTGTTAGTTATATAGCACTACCCACTGAGCTACGTGGCAAGGGGAGAGTCCCGGAGGTCCCTGTTACGAAGTCGGCGAGATTCAAGGAACGAACTCGAAAACATAAAAATTGTTACGTATATAGCAGTACCCATTGAGCTACTCAAGTCACATGACTCGGAGTCTCAGTGGGTAGTGCTATCTAACAGTGCTATACAACCAACAGGCTCAAGTGAAGCGCCTCAGAAAGTTCATACGCTAGGCCTACCGTAGGACGCGTCTCAAGTCAGTCACCAAACCGACCAGCCAATGAAGCCGCACCTGCAAGGCCTCGAGCGCCGACCCCAGCAGCGTCTTCAGTGCCTCTTCGCTCGGATCGTACACTAAAAGTTCAGACACCGTCGCGGTAAGACAGGCCGTTTGCCGCCGTGACATCGCGTCGTACGCCGTGGACAGGCGTTCTGCCACAAGGGGTAGCGCCACGTTCTCCACCAACTAAGGTGGGGAGATGGGAGCAAGGGGGCGGGGGGGGGAGTAGGAAGGTGGGGGGGCGGGAGGGGGGGGGGCAGGAGGGGGGGGGCGGGGGCAGGGGGGGGGGGGAGGGGGGTTAAGCAACACGAACAAAGGAGCGAACAAAAAAAAAGAAACCCCAAGAAACCCCCAACAAGAAAAACAGAAAAAGTACAGGTCGAGAAACGGAGGGGACGGTGACGCATGGCCGGGAGGCATACACTTGTACCGCGGAAGGTCGACTTAGAACATCAATCAATAAAATATTTGGTTTTGCAACGACATGTTTTTGAAAGGAGAACAGCGCCGTCTACGGGACAAGCGTAAATTCTGCGACGAGAAGACAACGGACCCACCATAAGCCATGGGGGTGCACTTAATGAATGCATACCCGTAGTCTATGACTCATTTCACGCATACCCGTAAGTCATATGGCCATAGACTAAGGGCATGCATGAAATAAGTGCACTTCCAGTGGTTTATGGCGGGTCAGGCATAATCCACAGGGTCAACTTGGACACGTATGTGTGACTCTCCACCGCAGCATATACAGAGGCAGAGTCTGCACCCCCTCTCCTTGCTTCGGACGCGCGCTACGGGTAAGAGGTTCACATTTTTTTATGACCAAACTCACTTGATGAGCTCTGTGTCTCCACTCAAAAACCGATGTCGACAAAAAACCAACAATTCCAACAATCCCATGGCCTACGGTAGGTACTTCGAAGCCATAACGAATAATATTGTACGACACAAATTGTGCTCCAAATCCAGCGCCATTGGGTTAGTCAGAGAACACTTCGGCCAAAAAGTGCTGCGATACCCCCATCATACCCATCACAGCACGCGTCTTCACACCTGTGGGACCAGGTTCTGATCGGGGTCCTCCTCCGCCCCGTACCCCGCGCTTTCCGGAGGCGGAATATCCCCGGAGAAATCAAACAGCCGTCGGTACCAGTCGAATCGTTCCAAAACGCCTTCCAAGTCGTCTTCCCCCTCGTCGGTTTCGTCCCCCCCCGTCCCCGCTCCCCCCTTCACTCCTTCCGACGCTGCCGTCGCCGCTTCCACCGCCATTGCGTCGGGCTGCCCGCTACCACCCTTGGAATTTTTCTTAGCCTTGCCATTGCTGTCGATGCCGTCGACTGTGCCGGTCAGGGGATCCCATCGGACAAGCTTTTTTTGGGGGACAAGTGTTATCGGGGGAGCGGCGACGAGGTGACGGGGTGGGCGTGTGGGTGGGGCGCGGATGGGCGTGGGGTTGAGCGTGGGCGTGAGGGTTTGTGTGGGTGAGCGTGGAGTGGGCGCGGGAGTGGGGTAGGGGTGGGGGTGGGCGCGGGGGTGGGGGCGGGTAAGGGGTGGTTTTCTGGATATTGGAAGTTTATCGCGATGAGGGGGAGGGAGGGGGGATGCGAGCCGACGAGGAATGTGGTCGAGGCAAGGAACAGGCTCGTGGTCACTGTTGTCCTCGAGCGGCGATCGACTGACGCAGGGAAGAAATAGGAATGCAGGGCGAGAGGGGGAAGACCGGGCGCGCGGGATGGGGGGGGGGGTTGCGGTGTTTTCGGCGACGATGTTCCCTAAACCTGCCTCTTTTGCCCGCCTGATCATCTCACACTCGGAGTACCCTACCCTACCCTACCCTACCCTACCTCCAAACTACACCGCACCCCACCAGACATACCTCTAAGCGAACGAAGGGAGCAAACAGCTTGGGCAGGGTGAGCGTGCAGTAGGCCTGTGCGTACTGGTCACCGTGTTGGCGTTTCCAATCCTCGAATAAACCCTTCACCGCCGCCACAGACTAAAAAACAGAATCAATGGGGAATGAGAACCGACGGCGGCAGGTAGGCAGACAAGACAGCCAAGGCAGGCAAGGGATGGAGGGATGAAGGGATGGGGGGAGGGAGGGAGAGAGGCGTGGGGTGGGGAGGGAGGTGTGTTTATCGGCATGGGTGTTGGTGTTGTGTACAATGCGCGCGGGGGGTGTGGGGCGGGGGTGTGAGGTAGAGGAGGCGATTATTGCGCCAAGTAGCAACGTTTTTTCATACGCAAGCGCGGACCGTGCTGAAGACGGGACGCTTATCTGTGGGAGCAGGTGTTGAGAGACGGCACGGAGCGTGGTCAGGAAAATTACAAGACTGTTCCGAAGCAGTCGCAACCAACGTAAACATGTTGATGTAAGTAGGTTGTCAGTTGGCGATATCTCTATCAAAGGGGGGGGGAAGCGGTCTTCAAACATGACCCAACTTCATATTGGCCCCGGCCCGACTCCGCTGCACAATGTCGAACATCCAGGGGGGGACCGAGGAATGGCATGTCGAGGACTACTGCCTGCAGCCCAACGAAAATGTGGTGGCAACAACAACAGCAGCAGCAGCCGAAACATCACCAACACCACCACTACCAACAACGCCAACAACAACAACACCGGTTCACCTTGACACTGTCATCAACATCTTCCATGACCATCTCTGCCGCCTCCATCAGCCTCCTGGACTTCTCCCGCTCCCGCTCCTCCTCCCCCTCACTCTCCTCCCCCTCCGACCGCAACGCCTGCCAGACCTCCAGCCGCTCCTTCTTGCTCCACCCAAAACTCTTAGAATCCACCCACCCTTCCCCGTCCCCCTCTCCGCCCCTCACAAACCGCCTCCTCCTTCTCTCCCGCTCTCCTCGTCGTCTAACCCTATCGTCCCCTCCCGCTCCCGGCGACTGTCGCCCGAACCCATTCGACGTTACTCCTCCCCCTCCCCCTCCCGCGGCAGTAAGCGGGGGGGATCTCGACAGGGGACCCCCTGGGGCCGCCCGGTAAGGGCCTAGGGCTGTGATGGTCGCGCCCGCATCCCTCGCGTCGAGAATAAGGTCCTCTTGGTCATCTGCTCGCACTTCCAGCGCGCGCTCGAGGCGTCGGGCGTGCAAGAGGCGATTTGCCGACTCCACCTCCGAGAGCATGCTTTCCTGCAAGCAAGCCAAGCCAAGATTTCGGCGGTTGTTTGGGGTGTTTGGTTTTGGTTTTGGGGTTTGGGGTTTTTGGTGTTCGATTTTGGGTTGGGTGTGGGTTGGGGGATTCGGGGTTTGGCTTTGTATTCGGGGATTGGGTTTCATTTTAGGTTTTGGGTTTAGGGGATAGGGGATAGGGTCGGGTTTAGGGTGGAAAGGGTTCTACAATAGGGTTTGGGGTTTGTGTTTTTGTGTGTTGCGCTCGAGCCGGCGGACGTGCGGAAGGCGTTTTGCCCACTCCACCTCCGAGGGCATGCTTTTCGGCACCCAAGACGAGGCAATTTTTCGTTTCGTTGAGTGTTCGGTTTAGAGTTTTGGTTCTGGTATGGGTTTGGGTTTGAGTTTGTGAGGTTATGTTTTGGGTTTGGGCGTTGGGTTTCGTTTGGACTTTTGGATTTTGGCTTTTTCGTTCTGGTGTTGAGTGTAGAGGGTTCTAGGGTTTCGTGGCTGGGGGTTCTAGGGTTTTGTGTTCGTGTTTTTTTGTGTTGCGAGAACGCGCTTTGCCGATTCCAACTCCGAGAGCATGCTTTCCTGCGAGCAAGCCAGACCATTTTTTCGGGGGTTTTGGACTTTAGGTTCTACGTTTTCGGATTTGGGTTGGTTGTGAGGTGGGTTTTGGATTTTGAGTTTGGCGTTGGGCTTTGGGTTTCATTTTGAGATTGGGGCTTCGGTTTTGGGGTTTGGGGTTGGACTTAGAGTGTACCGGGTTGTAGGGTTTTAGTTTGCGCATTAGTGCGTTGCAATCGAGCCGGCGGGCGCGCAAATGGTGCTTCGCCGACTCCACCTCCGAGAACGCGGTTTCCTGTAAGCAAGCCAAGTCGATTTTTCGGGGTTTGTTTTGGGTGTTTGGTTTCGGGTTTTGGGTGTGGGTGTGGATGTGAGTGTTGGGTGTGGGCTTGGGTTTGGGTTTCGATCTTCCTTTTTAGGTTCTTCCTTTTTAGGTTTGCAGTTGTCATTTTGGCTTCGGTTTACGGGTGTTATCTTCGGCGTAGGTTTCGGGGCTTCGACTTCGGTTTCGAGTGTTGATTTTTGAGTGCCGGATTCTGGGTTCGGGTTCGGCATGGATTCGGGGGTTTTGAGTTGTGGATTCTGGGTTTGGAATTTGGGCTGCTTCGGTTCTCATGGCACTGTCCTTCAGGCCGTGCAGTGGTGGGTCGGACGGGTATTGAGCAGAGCCCTTGCGTACATCGGTAGCAACACAACGCATGAATCGGAAGCAACACATTTGTCATCCAGCGACAGCGTGCTGTAGAAAAACGTAGAATGGGCTACATCTTCACAAGAAAACGGGTGCGCTGCTCGTCTGCAGATAGAGCGCCATACGAGGGCGCGATCGGCTTCTCTTCACGCACGACAGTAGACACAAACACGATGTACCTGTTACCGGGATGTACAACCGGGATAGACTGGGATACGCATCAAATCAGATTACAACAATAACCACTTGACAATATCGCAAAACATCACGTTCAACCGGGCTACAGGTATAACAGCAGGATACATTTAGCGAGATAAGAGGCTCGAGCATAGTTACTGCCGAAAAAGTACGAACGTATGAAGGTGCAACGGTACGGCAGCCCGACTCATCTCGCCCCTCCCTCGTACCTTCTCGCGAAGCATACCACAGAGGTCCGATAGCGCTGTTCGCGTGGCCTGGAAAAACACGAAGCGCTCCGCAGCCTCCTTCTGCTGCGACACGACCTTCTCTTCTTCGGCCGCCTGAGTCGCCGATTCTGACACCAACTGGAAATGGCAACGGTTACAGCGCAACAACAATGGAACGTTGACCGCAACGAAACAGCATCGATGTTAACATCAACAGTAGCGACGGCAACGGTAACGGCATTTGCAAGCAACGCCATTAACGACGGCAGCTTGCGTTGCTGTAGTAACGGTGACCGTCGGTAGTGACAGCTCGCGCTGCCGCTAGCGCTGCAGTGTGATTGAGATAAATTGGCACCTGACAACGCATGAAAATACGTGGAAGAGTCGTGCGCTTAAATATTGTTTTTTCCCATCTGCCGGAGGATGAAAAAATAAAAAAATATATATATAGCAAAACAACGACAACGACGACGCCAACGGCAACAGCAACAGTAACAACAATCACACAACAACGACTACAACATTAACCGTACATAAGCGATACTGATACCAACTGCAGTGACGACGTCAACAACAGGATCACGCAAACAACAGTGGCAACGACCATGGCGGCGACGACAACAACCACCACAACAGCAGCAGCAACAGCAGCAGCGACAGCAACAGCAGCAGCGACAGCAACAGCAGCAACAACAACAGCAACAGCAACAGCAACAACAACAGCAACAGCAACAGCAACAACAGCAACAACAACAACAACCCTTCCCCTCCGTCCGTCCCTCCCGCCCTCCCTCCCGCCGCCCCTCCTTCCCTCCCTCCCTTCCGTTTCTGCCATCACCAACACCACTCCCATCACCCCCTGCCGCCCCCGCCCCCTCTCTCCTTCCTCCTCTCGTTCCATCCCCCTCCTCCTTCACCCCCAGCCCCACCCTCACTCCTTATCATTTTTCATCTTCCTACCATTCCATCCCTCCCCAATAAGTTCCCTTCACCCTCCCTCATTATCATTCCCGTTCGTTTTGGCTCACCACTTGCAGCTGGCGCTCGTTCCTCTCGTGCGTTTCGCGCAGCTGTTTCCCCGCCTCCCGCAGCGCTTTCTGCATCTCGTCAACTCCGAGAAAACGGGGACGTTCGGCTCCCGTCCTCCCCCACCCGTTTCCCCCACCACCTCCTCCGTTCAGCGCGACGGCACTGCCGCCAAAGGCCCCTGCGCCCCACCCAGGCTGCTGCTGCTGCTGTTGCTGTGGGGCTTTGGGTTTCGATGCCGACTGCCTCGCACCACGGCGAACTTGTTCTTCTTCCCATCTACAGCGCGGGTTTGTCAAATTATTACGGCGGAAAGCGGGGGCGCGGGGGAGGGGAGGGGGGTATACTCACTTGTTACTTGCTTTAGTCATTTGACCACTGACCACGCATCCCTTTCGAGACGGAGCACCGTTCCAACTCCTAATAGAGACACCTCCAACGTTTGGGCGCTCGTTACGTTTTTTTCCATATATTACACAAAAACTGTATGCTTATCAGCCATAGCTAATAAGGCTGTATGGGAAAAAATAACAAAAGAGCGGGAAGAAAATGGGATAACGTAGGAGAGAAGATATAGAAGGAGCTAGGAGGAGACCAAGAAGATATACTGTCTATAGAGAAATTTGGCGGGTACAAGACAGAAGTAAAATAAGAGACAAAAGGGACAGGTTCGCGCCAGGAAATAAGGTGAACTAGGAGAAACACTGTGGGGTATACGGGGAGTTGAGGGAAGATATTGGAATGAAAACTTGTTCGCACGCCCCAATGGACTGCGCGAAAAAGCTGAAACTGCGATTTCGCGTAGGGGATCTGGACCTACCAGAAACAAGAAAGAGGTATACCAGTAGTCGGGAGGAGGAGGACATGGATGCACATATGTGCCCATGTGGCACAAAAGCAGAGAGTAGGACGCACATAGTAGGAGAACGTGAAATATACAAGGAGGGACGGGATGCGTCAGAGGAGGAGATGAGTAAAATAGACGAATGGGACATTGAAGAGTTCTGTAGACTGGAGCGTAGCAGCAAAACGGTCGGTATCCTAGGAGTCAGATGGTGGCCACAGACGGCGAAACAGGACGGGAGTAGCAGCTTCTTTTCTGGCATACTCCTTACTTTATATTGCCATTTCAACTTTCTCACGTCTCCATTTGTTTCAAGTGGGTAAATTGCTAGTTCTGCTCTTAACCCTTTTACAACTGGAAACCCGTTTTTGGGGACAATATTACTTGGATTTAGTACAGGGAGGGGTTCGGGGGCTCCAGAGGGGTTAACACTGCAATACTCGTCGTACTTAAGCATCCGAGTAGTTTTTAAGCTGCTGCCATCTGCACTGTTTCCAGTTGTTTTACGAACTTCGCGTCCCCTTCCCATACTTCTCCTGCATACTCTAGCTTTGGTACAATCACACTCATCAGGATACATCTTTTAGTCCTATTAATAGTGTCAAGGTGCGAGTCTGTCAGGATGGCATTCATCTTGCCTACTTGTGATTTATCCTTTCCTACTGCTTTTGCTATGTGTGCATCCCAAGAGCGCGCGAGAGGAGGGAGAGGTTAAAGGCATGCTGCCTCCATTGCCTTCACCGGTTTCCGGTTTCGTTTCGGGAACGAAGTGTTAGGCAGTAGCGGTGGACCGATCTAATCCGAAACTGTTAAGCAAGCCTTTTTTTTATTGTATGCTTGGATATGATGCGGATATGATGACGGTTGAGTATTGTAGGGGTTTCCAGTGATAAGTTGGCTACATCGTAGCGGTATATCGGGATGGTGGAATGATTTTGGGTATTTCGCCGTCACTCCTCGTTGTGCTTCTTCTACCGAGTGAGTCTTCTGCTCTCCACGATGTGCCTTGGCTAGGAGCAACGTAATATATAGGTACGTCTTACACTTGTCTTCATACCAGTGACTCCACTACCACACTATTGTCAGCTCAACGGGTGAGCCCTCTACGCGTCGTAGGGATCAACAAACACGATAATAATCGCGTACGCGGTACTATCCCTGTTAGAAGCAAAGGGTGTTGAGTGACCTGGGCTTTTCTGCGGAAGAGAGCTAGCTGGAAATATCAACCGGAGCCATGGGGGACACCGATTCGAGTGAAGCCCAAGGGAGCAGCGGCGGGATTACATCCGCCATTTTGGAGCAGCTGGCAGACTTCCAGAGGAGAGTGGTTCTCCTGGAAGGAGCCACACCGGGAGCTGAGGTACGCGAGGCCCCAGCTTCTTCCCCGTCGTTTGCGCCTGTTGTGCAAGGCCTGGCCCATCCGGGCGGGTATTTAGGTAGCAATCGTCCCCCCAAGTTTAATAATAAGAGGGACTCGGGGACGGCAACGGTTTTTGGTAAACTACCCGGGGTCATCCCCGCGTAATCAGTCTATGGTTTTCTCAACTACCCCCTCAATGAGACCCAGCTGAGCCAAATCGTTCAGTTTGTATCCTGCAAGGAGGGGTCACGCCCACCTGTTACCGCTTGCGCGGGGAAGGATTCGCTTGACCACTTGAGAGGGTTATGGCTCGTTAAGTAGGAAAAAGGCCTCAAACTCGACGAGTTCGATACGTCTGAACCCGAGGGCGACTAACTTTTTCGCGAGCTGATTTGAATTGTTTCTTGACGGATTATTCTGGATATATTTAGCTGGATTTTAGTACTTTTAAGAGTGCATGGTAGTTATGAAGGCAAGTAATTGTTTCTTGTCTTTTGAAATATTACTTTTTCACGATTGCGTTGTCTAGTATGACATTATTTTGCTCTGGATTTGAGCATTTGGAACCTGAATGGATTTTTAGTATGTACCCAGCCGGGAGGCGTTTGTCTAATTCGAAAAGTGAGTTTTGAGACTACTGTCCGATTACAATTGTTGGCACTCCTGTTCTATGGAGCTGACAACCGTTTCATAAGGAAGGCTGAGTTTTTGGATTTTTGGTATTTGGATTTCAGATTTGAGTTTTCGATCTGGATTTCGGATTTGAGCTCTTGTTTTTGGACTTACGATTGTACGACTTAGATCTTAGGTTCGTGAAGATTGATGTTGGATACTATCCCTGCATTGTATCTCTAGATTTATGGAGTGCTTTTCAAGGTCTATGGTGCTGCAATCTTCCTTTCTTGTCACAGTAGTACTGGGAGGATATTGGTTTACCGCATTTTTCATTGAATCGTTTTTACCCTGATGATATGACAATATAGCATCATACCGTATCATTTACGAAGCAGGGAAGCTGTTGATTGTATACTTGGATATGATGCGGATATGATGACGGTTGAGTAATGTAGGGGTTTCCAGTGATAAGCTGGCTACATCGTAGCGGTATATCGGGATGGTGGAATGATTTTGGGTATTTCGCCGTCACTCCTCGTTGTGCTTCTTCTACCGAGTGAGTCTTCTTCTCTCCACGATGTGCCTTGGCTAGGAGCAACGTAATATATAGGTACGTCTTATACTTGTCTTCATGCCAATGACTCCATTACCCCACTATTGTCAGCTCAACGGGTAAGCCCTACCCGCTTTGTAGGGATCAACAAACATTTTTTTACTGCAAAAAAGGGTCACACCAATTCCATGTAGGCTTTCCCCCAAAGGTGGGCGCAATTTCACTACTGCAAGACATAACCCACACTAATTCCAAGTAGGTTGTCGCTCAAAACGTGAGTGCAGCTCTACAGAGGCAAAGCGCTCGCCTTTGTTGCTCCTCATCATCCACCTCCTGCGCGTCCTCGCCCGCGCCACCCCGACCCATGCCGCCCCCCGCCCCCCCGTGCAGCGGTCCGCCTTGTCCCGCGCCCGAGGCAGATGCCTGCCATCGCCCATACGTGCGCGACGTGGGAGTTACAGGGCGTTGTCGGCCGCAGGAGAGAGGGTGAAGGGGAGGGGAGGGAAGGGGAGGGAAGGAGAGGGGAGGGGAAGAGAGGACGGAATAAGATGATTTGCACCCTTTTCCTTCGGCGCCGTCTGTAAGGACGCGCGAATGGGGATCCGTCGATCAATTCTACTGAACGGTCTATAATAGATAGTAGGTAACGGTGTTGTTAACCACTACTGCCTTGCAAAACTTGAAGGTTTGGGAAGTGCTGGCGGAAACGGGAAAACTAACCGAAAAACGCGCCGCGCCGCTTCTTCTGTTCATGCAACCAAGCGATTGGAGCAAGCAAGACAGGACGCCCCGACCGAGTCGCCCTTTTCGTCTGTCCCCCGTAACCGCTCTCGACAAACCGCGACCGCTTTCTGTCTACTGCAGGAGTTGTAGGGAGCAAAGGGACAACCGTATCGACGAAGTCATACACCGGCCAGACGAGGTTGTCACCGCTGTAGTTAAACTATCACGAAACCGAACAGCCGTCGCATGCCGTACCATATAGGTGTCGTGCCATGATGTATATTGCAAAGGCTAGGTGTGAACGGCCTGGTCACGCGGCCTTCGTAAGATCAGACAGTCGTCCTGTCTGTCCGATATAGTATACTGTGCCATCTCGTACCATTCTACATAACGGTTCACGCCTCCCGCGGGACAGACGCGAATGGCACCACCGCACGGTTCTCACAAGACCGAATAGTGGTCACATTCCACCCATCCCCGCCCCGTACCGTCCCGTACCCACCTTTCCATTAAGGGGGATGAAATCGTCGCCGCTGTCATTCTTTTCGCGTGCCTCTCTTGCGGCAAGCAGAGCCTCGCGTTGTCCCTTCAGCCGCGACATTTGGTCGTCGTCCAATCCCTGTCAACAAAAAACAAGCGTTGAATAAACTCTCATAATATCAAAATAACACAATGATGACAAACATAAGTACAGGAAAAATGAAAAAAGAACAACACTGTCACCACCACCACCACTACCACACACACCTCCTCTCTTCCAGTCATTCCCCCCCCCCGCTTACCTCCCCCTTAAGATCGCCCTGCTGGCCTGCTTCATGGACCATCTCTGCCTCATCCCCCGCAAAAACACGCTCGCTCTTAGCCCCCTCTTCGCCCCCGAGGCCGCCCCTGACCCGTCTGTCTCGAGTCGATGCTGACGTCTTGGGGGTGAAAGCCTGGGTGCTGCGGAGCTCGGCAAGGCCTTCTGCGGTGTACATGCCGGCCGTGGCGGTGTGCCAGGAGCCTCGGGCGGTGTCGTTCTGAGGCGCGGCCGGCAGCTCCGTTTTGTCCTTAGCTGCTTTGGCCATCGCCTGTTGTGGGACGGGAGTGTTGAGGGAGGTGGAGAGAGGGGAAGAGGGCGGGGCTGGGTGGGGGGGATTGCCTTGAGTTCTGCTGTTTTTATGCTGTGATGGTGGCGAAGGAGCAGATATTTGATTTCTCGTTCCCCTCCATCGGGATGGAAGATAGAGGCGGCGGCTGCTGCTGCTGTTGGAGATATTTGAAAAATTAATTTTTTGTATAGATCCAACCCGCGTCCACTAAAAACTCTCTACAGCCCCTGCTAGTAGAGCACAACACGTATTTTTCTCGTTGTATCGAACCACGCATATACGCGGCACACTGGTATTGCGTGCGAGTACGATAGTACAGGCAGTATCAAGAGCAGCTTCACCTTCGTGCTTACGGTGTGGCAAGATCGAAGATTGGCCCTACTGAATGTGTATCGATGCTAGAGATTACTGGAGATTAACTTTTCTCCACGAGCGTGTATCAACCTTCAAGAGCACATATACTACGAAATATACTAACTGGAACAACCTTGAAATCCACGTTCCGTTCGAGGTCATGCCTGTGCTGTGATGCGATCAAATGTACTGCTGCTGCTGTTTCGGACACAGCTACTCTAATACTGCTGTGTCAGACACTGCTGCTACTGCTGTCTGTTATGTTTCTCGAACGCAGCCGGAGAAAGAACGACAAGAATCGACGTCCATAAATCAACAAGCTCCCAATTATGCTGCTGCTGCACGGCGTCAGTGCACAGCCTCGCAAGATGCTCTATGCTGGCACTATCCGCTACCCACGGCTGGAGACTATCAGCCTGGTATGGCAGCAGTGCACAGCCTCGCAAGAAGCCCTATGCTGGCACTATCCGCTACCCACGGCCGGAGTCTATCAGCCTGGTGCACCACTTAAGATACCCTCGAATACTTCGTGACTCCAATCACCTCCAAAAATCCCCAAGCTCCAAGCACCCACCCTCCACCCCAATCACCTCTCCGGGCGCTCACCTTGCTGGCCTTGCTTTTCTTCACACGGAAAACGCTATCTGCCACTTTCGCCTCCTTCCCCACCTTGTCCGCCATCCCACTCTCCTCCTCATCCTCGTGCCCGAAGCTCAGCATGGGCCTGGGGCCCTTGTCTACCTTCCCTTTGGATTTTTTGCGCATTTTTTTCGGCCGGCCATCGGCCCCGACGGCACCAGCACCAGCACCAGCACCAGCACCAGGCGGCGCCGCTGGTGCAGGCGCTGGTGCCGGCACGGTCCCGACGCTTGCATCCGACACGTTCCCTTCGTCGTCGGAAACATCCTCCGTCTTATTCATTGGCCTGCGCCGGATATCCTTCTTACGAGCTTTGAACATGGTGTTGCCTTGCGGGGTACCTCTCGAGGTCAGCTAGAGCAAAAAACACACCCTGCTGCAGCGCGCTGCGGGCTGCGGCTCCCTCGACTGCGACTACCTCCCTGTCCTCTCTCATGGGAGAGATCTAGGGGTTTCCATCAAATGAAATCATATTTTGGTTCGGGGACAGGGACAAAAGTATCGCACCCACTGAAGGCAGATCGCGCACACTACGCGACCTCGACCAACATCAGGGTAGGTGGGCTGCGCTATCTTTGCCTCACGCCCGTCGAACTTCGAGAAGCGATGGACGCGGAAACGAACCTAGGGACCAAGCGCAACAGATTCCTGGTGAAAAATCCAGAGGTGAGTGTCTTGCGCACAGATCAATATGCTGGGACGTCGGGACTACTCAGATTTTGACGTTTTTCTGCTGTTTCGAAACACAAATCTGCCCTGCTGGTCACATAGCGCGCACGCTACGTATGCAAGCAGCAGACAGCACGTGACCAAACTTGTATTGTTGGCCACCATTGTAGGCAGGCTGCACTTGATGGGCACCATTCTCTGGCGTGGACAGGAGTGTTTGTAAATATAACGAATCCCGATATCTTGTCTTTGTGTGGATATTTTACGCTTGCCCGTGCCGTGTATGCACCAGTCCTGTGCACAGGTATCCCAAGGTATCCATATCTTGTTTCTGTGCCTGTACTGCTGCTGTGTAATGGTGTGCTGCTTGTAGGCTTGCGTGTGGTATCATGGTGGTACAGTAGCACGATATCAGTACTGCTGTACTATCTGTAGTACAGTTAGTATCATATGATATTTTCTCGCACGTGTGCCGCGTGCACTGCTGGTGTTCACTTGCTTGCCGGCGTGTTTATTGTACATACGTAGACTGAACCGAGCACACCCATTGTCGTTTTGGTCTCTGGTGCTTTATGATGTCTAATGTAGCATCGTTCTCGTTGTGCCTCGCTTGATTTGGGGTCGCAGAACGGAGATCTGAATCAGTACTGGTACTCTCAAGCAACCATCGACGCGATAGCAGGTATGATATGATGCGTCTGCCCAAAGCGGGATGGCGCTTTGTCAAGTCAACAAAAACAAAAACAAGTCGTAACTGGCGAGGAAATGCTTCGGCAGTCGTAAAGGTCTCCCACAAAATACTGACAAGAAGACAACTGCTACTGGCAACAAAGACAACTGGCAAGAGTATTAATAGTTGCGCTAACTACCAGTACTGCTGCTGCTGCTGTCGTTACAGGTAAGAAAGTATCAGGCGCAAATGTCGACATCACACGCAACACACGGCAGTCGTGCACTCGCTTTGGAATTAGAGTTGTTGCTGTTCCGGCCGTCCCACACCCGCACGCCTCTTCTGCTGCCGTGGTGCAAGCATGCAGCAGGAGCAGCAGCAGCAGAAATATGCTGCAGCCACATCCCCGTCCGGAGTGCTCGTGATCCGAGCTCCACAGCGACGCTACAACAGCAGCATTATACGAGTACGACTCGTAGTGTGCCGCGTATGGTTAAGCATGGCTACAAAACGCCAAATATGTAAAAACGGATCGCCGCAATTGTCTGTCGTCTTTAATGCCATACATGTAAAACAGATCGCCGGATTGGTGTGTCGCCTTCGCAACTTGCTGGCCGTTCGTTCGGCTTTTTCCTTCCCCCTTACCCCCGCCCCCCGCCCCCAACTCTGTCAGCGGAGGTAGTGGAAGTCGGGTCTGGCGGTACTGCCTTCCTTTCTACGCCCAGCATATTCTTCTCCCTGGACAAGGACATGCGGAAGAAATGCAAAGTGTTCGACGTGAGTTGTTCCTACACCATATCATAAGTAGGCGCTGCTCGTGTATACTTGTGCAGTTAAAGCACGCATACATTGGTGCTTGGTGCCTTACTTGACCACCAACCCTGAAACTCGTACGGCGTGATGGTGATTGATATCTTCTCGCTACAGCTTATTTCCCTGAAATCTCACCCGTTTTCACAAAAAAGGCAATACGAGTGTCCCGGCATACGCGCTGCTAGGCTGCATTCGTATAGTTGGACCACACGTGGTGCCCTGCTTGACCTTCGCCCCCGAGCGTGCAGCGGTAACCCAACGCGGCCGATGGCAGGCGGTGCCGTTGCCGGCCGTGGGCGCAATATGAATAGGAGACTTGCAGACGAGACGTGAGAAGTTTTTTTTTTCGTTTTGTTTGGTCGTGGCAGATCAATGATGTGTGTGCGCCTGTGTCTCTTTGTACCTGGTTTGTGGTCTCGGTTTGGGTCTGGGTGTGCTGTGTTTTTTCAAGTTATTTAATTGCTACGTTCTGGCACGCGATCGCAAGATATGAACAACGTCCTGTCAACCAGATTGAGAAAAAAATACAGATCAACAAATCAACCAGCCTTCGCTATTGGTGTGACTGAGAAGCGCGCACGAACACTAACATTTACAACACCGACAACTTCATACAAGCGCAAAAATCGGCGCGCTTCGCTCGCCTCATTTTTCCCCTTTTTCTTATTGGGCTGCGCCAAGCGAAGGTCGTAGATGGTATCCACGGAAACCGTTACATTCATGGTGATACTGCTGTTAAAAAAAATAGCCGCTTTCGTCCCAGAATCGTTGGAGCAATGCAATAGAGGTACCTGGTACCTGGTAGGTGTGAAAGGCGTGCTGTCGCTGTGGTGCCTGTCTGCTCTGCTGCTGTTTAGGCCGCTTGCCGGTCAACAGAAGCGCGGGCTTCGTGTAGGGGTGTGTTATTGTACTTATAGACACGTCCGACGATCAAGCAGCATCCTTTTCAGCTGGACTGGCAAAGTGATCACGGCTTGAGCATCGTAGCAATAGTAACTTTAGTTGTGGATTCCTAGCTGCCTTTTCATTTTTTTTCAACGACCCAGAGAATGGTCTGGGCGAAGAACTAGCTGAAACGGACCACCACGCCGTAGTAGAACCTCACCGAGGGTGCTTTGTTTCGGTCGCGGGCGTTACAATCGCAGGTACGCGTATCTTCAGCATGCAGCAGTAGGTACCGGTACCGGTTCGTGGGTGGGTTGTGGGTCGGTTGGTGGATGGGTGAGAATGGGTGGTTACCTTTTTAACACGCGATTGTACTCCGCTGGAGGTGCAAGGTATCCATGATTGTGTTTTCAAGATAAAAATCAAGTACGGACCAATCACCTTTATTTGTTGGTGCACGTACCAGCTGGTACGTACTGCTGTACTGCTGTAGCACATATTGGGTGGAGTGTTTTGAGGTAGGATTGTTTGGTCGGTTGGCGGGCGGTTGGTTGGGTGGGTGGGTGGCGGTCGTTTCGTGCGTGGGTGGGTGCTTTCGTGCATCTGGGAAATGGAGCTGTTACTGTGTTTGGTACAACAGCAGTGTTTCAAAAAAAGTATTTTGTTCTCTCCAATACTCTCCGCTGTATAACCAGCCTGCTCTGGCGGGGTTCAAGTACGAAACAAGGCATCCGTTTGCTGCTGTACTGCTGTAGCATGGTGGGTGGGTTGGTTGGTGGGTGCGTGGCTCGGTCGGTGGGTGGGTGTGTCGTGCGGTATGTGGGTGGTGTTTTGTCGGCGACCTGGAAGCGCATGTCGTGTCGGTGCGGTTGTTGTGTTGCGTGTTGCTTCCTTTCCTTGCTGCCGAACGCTGATGTGCGGTAGGTTTGTGCTGTTCCAGAATCAAGTTGCACTGAATCCAGCAAGTAATTCAATTTGCACCCACTCTAAATTAATGAGTATGATGACGTGGTAGTCACTGAACTTGCTGAACCGTTGCGGCGGGACTGGGCGGTATCCCCGAGGGGAAACTCCCGCCGCGCGCGCCTCGCCCCCTGATTGGCCGAGGAGGGGTGAGGGGGGTCCCTCGGCCAGTGGAGTTGGGACTCGGAAAACGAAGGGATGACAGCCATATGCCTATTGTATTACATTCATGCGATTATTTGAAGAATAAGTGGCTCGCCCGCTGAGTCGATCAATGTTACTCGTATCAATCCTGAGTGTCACGAGAGAGGGACAATCGGTAGAGCTCAAAGCGGAGAGTCTTAGCCTTTTCGCCTACCCCGTAAACCTATTGCTTAGACAAACAGGGCGAGTCTGACCCACGCCATGGATATGCAGCAAGTGTCGGAGGGAACTATACCGTCGATCGCCGGCGCTGGCCTGCGCGGGTGTTATCGGACCAGCTTCACCAGTCAAAAGCGCGGCTTCGGTCCTCCGCCCCTCGCATCTCCTGCATGCCGCTCGCTGAACAACGACCCAACAGAAAGCAGAAGAATCTGTACCCAGTACATACCGGCTAGCCGCCACCGCAAATTGTCCGCCATTGAAACTCCAACCCTTCGTCCGACCCAGCGTTGTACGAGCAGCACCGTACCTGGTACTTCCGAGGCGAGCACCCACGGGGCGTGTGTGTTCCTTTTTTATTGTTTATACTGCAAACCATTAACATTCGGCTCTAGTTCCATGTAAATTGGCCTCAAACAGTTGTTGTGAAGGGGTTTATCTAGTACAGTAGTGCATCGCCAACGATTTGCACCGGCCTACTTTTCCCTGGGTTTTCATACGGCTGGACGGAGGCATGGAGGGTTATCTCAAATTGCTGTGCACTGCCCGTTATATATGCTTCCCGGCGTTATCGTAGGCGGACACGAAGTGGGCGAAGGACCCCGGTTTCGTCCTGTACGACTTCAATCGGCCACAGGACATCCCCCAAAACGTTCGAGGCACTTTCGACATGGTCGTCACCGACCCCCCCTTCATCACCGAAGAGGTATGATCTATCACTCGTTTGTTTGTGGTGTTCGCGGCAGTGGCAGTGGTCACAGCAGTGCACTGTGGCGTATTCAATCTATCCATGTATATTCCAGGAAGGCGTGTCTCCTCCGACGACGAAAGGGGAGGCGTTGAAAGGATCAAGGCCAACCAGTGTTTGCTTCGCCTAAAATTAACAATCAATAGTACAAATGCGACTACTACTTTTACATATCATGGTACTTCATCAATTCGGTTGCCTATACGAAACGTTTACAGATTTCTACCTCGTAATATATCTCTTTTTGTAGTGAGATACGTACTTGTGTCCCTTTGCCTTCAGACGACAGGACTACCTGTTCGAAGTACGCGGGGCAAGGAGAGGGGAAGTCTCGAACACCGAGCAGGCATGTAGCTCTCGCCAGCCAGTTTGTACCCAGCGTGTTTGCGGGAAGCTGGCTTTTTCCACCATAGCGTCGGAATTGCACACGCACCGCACCGAGTTTTATGGAGATGGGGGGGGGGTAGCACGAGTCAGATAAAAAAGAGCGGGGAGACTCGAACTGAAGTACAATTTATAATGTACGAACCATTGTAGTATTCGACTACAGTACTGTAGTAGTATAAAGGGAGGCCGCAGCAGGGCGAGTATATAGGTACAATCGCAGGTAGTGTTATCCGACTGCATGCATTAGTACGAAACCCAGGCTCGTTAATTCTGATCTCGCAATGAGCACCAAGGCCGTGCGTGCAATTCGTCGAACTCACGGCTGACGTCGTCGAAATATTTTTATAAAATATGTAGTCTATAGTATATATATATGTGTTGGTTTTTAACAAAACAATATGACCCCTCCCATTATGAAAAAACTCACCCAATAGTATATTACAAGTACCAACAACGCCGCTTGCAAAGGTGAGTATTGACCCGAAATTCGTCGAACTCACAGCTGGCGTCCTTGAAATGTTTTTATAAAATAAGAAAAACTCGTGGGAGAACGAACTCACCCACGCTCCCACCTATCCCCCGCACTCTGTACAGCGAAACAACACATACCCGCTTTCTCATACGCCCCCCTCGCCCCTATCGCCAACCACCACACCATTTTCAAATGATATACAGGTGTGGCAAAAGTACACGGCGGCAACGAAAATGTTGCTCCGGCCGGGGGGCCCCGGGCTTGTCCTGTGCAGCACGATATCGGAGAACGCTTCCTTCATGAAGGAACTCCTCGGGGCGAAGCCATGCGAGTTCAAGCCTTCGATCCCGAACCTTGTGTACCAGTACTCCCTGTATGTCAACTACGACTCCGACAGGCTCGGTGCCGCAAATCCCGAGATACCAGTCGACTGAAGAAAGGCGGGGGTTGAGGCAAGGGATACCTTATCAATTGTTTTGATATGATAATGGTTAACCCTTTTACTACTGCCGTAATATTTATTTGAACCGGTTGTCGCAAAGAAAAAGGGTCCATGAGCCCTTACCCATTCAGATCAACATCTACTTGTAGGGACAAAAATATTTGAAATTTGACTCGGGAACATTGTTGCCGCGTGATTGAAAGGGTAACGCTGCTCGTATACGCCGGCAAAATTTTGCCTCGCGCTGTTCATTTTTTTCAACGTCGTGTACGCCGGGAAAATCCACCTCCCGCTTTTTGTTTTTTCAAACCGGCAGTCGGTGCTGGGGGGCGATGGGTGTCAAAGTGGCGGGTTGAAGGGGCGAAGCGTGTTCTCTTCTTTCGCTTGTTCAACTCTCGCGTTTAGCAGGGGCTTTTTCCATTGCGTCACGTGCGTTTGTTTGCTCTAAGTCGAGTTGTTATGGCTTGTTTCTATTTTTTTTTACGCGATGCGGGTTGTCTCCAACACGCATGATTTTATTTCTACTAGCTGTGCTGCAACGCCAATGGGACTGGCCTGCTTTTCCTTAGGTGTGTGTATTTTAATGTTTGATTAAATCGTTATTTTTTCGAAGTCGAATGTGTGCTACGGAAGGAGACGGGCAAGTGGTTTCCGAAATGGAGACCCCAAGTTAACACGTAGGGAAGTCACACAGGGTGGTCTAAAGCCGGGAACCGTGTACAGCTCACGGCCAGATTGCCATGGCGTGGTCTCTCTAGAAGCAAACATGTACCAGGGTGTGTGCATTTTTCAAACATGTGTGTTTGGTCGCGCGCTCGTGGGGTGTTCTACAGAGGGCGGTAGGAGTGGAGGTGTCTTTCGCACACGCTGGCCTCCCGTAGAAGAGCGGAGCAATGCACGCCGTGTCGCTATAGGCACCACTGCACTGCTGTACCACAACCGATTTAGACCTGCACACGCGTTTTTGGGGACAAAGTATTTGGAATTGGTGTGGGAGTATGCTTTCAGTGGTAAAAGGGAGGACCGCTTTTTTAGTTTTGCGAGGATAGATCCTGCAAGGCGGGATTGATTGGTATCAAAAACATGGCGTTGCGCACGCGTATCGTGGTTATCGCAAGTTTCGTGTGCATAGGATTTAGTGTCGGCCTGGAAGCTGAACACGTTATGATGTATCGGGATATTTTCCCACAACGCCAGCGCCTGGGTGGCGGCGTTGTATCGACAATGGATCCGTGGTTAACGATAAAACTCAGTCAGCACCAAATATATGGAACATGTGGCAGGTTCGCTACTGTACGTTCGCTTTACCACTTCACGATTGCACCTTCGCTTCGGGGCCGCACTCTGCTTGAAAATGGAGTTAAAGATGTTTTACAGCACCGATTGGGACTTCAGAGGGAAGAATTGATGAATAAAAATGACGAATACAGCATCGTCCACACGAAGCAACTCGGGCTGTTGATGCTGTTCATGTCCAATTCCAACGCAAGGAGTTGCACGACACGAGCGTAGCATCAACGACCATATGCTACACGTTCGCATTATGGTACGACCGCAGTGACTGGTCGTTTACATTCCCAAAACGGTTACAAGGGATACGACGGCCATCAAGCGAGGGGCACCAGTCTCGTCAGTTCACGCCGCAAACCTAAATAACCGAGTACAATCCGCTCTCAACCGTGCTAGGGTTTTCCAAGTTTCAAAAGTCGTGCACGCGATGGACGCACATCATTCTACTGTATTTATAAATTAATTTGGGGTGTGGATGGTTGAATTCCAGCCTCCCCTAATTTCGACATTTACCTCTTGGAGAGTGTCGTCTTTTAGGTGCGCTGGCGTCAAGTATTGTAGGTGGTTTCGTTCACCATTCGGCTTTTGCCGCCAGAGTTGCGTTTTTTGCGTCGCGCGGTACTGCGTCTTGTCGCGCTAAGTTTGATGAAGTCCATGCACGTGTAAACCGGTGCAACGCGGCGGTGCATTACGTGGCTTCCACTGCTGCGATTTCCGGTCTAAACGAAGCGGTTTGCTTCGAGATCCAGACGTCGCGGGCAAACTCGTAGGATGACACTACTGGGGTTATGATTTTTAAGTCGGGCTCCGATGCAAAGACTTGCACGACACACGCACGACACACGCGGAGCGTGAACTATCGTGTGCTGCATGCTCACACCACGATAAGACCGCCCTTCCTGCCTCAAAACAGACGGAATGGGAAAAAGTTATGGCATCACTCGTTTCTTGCTGAAAATAAACGTGACATCAGCGTCGCCATTGACTTCATAAATAAACAACGCCAGCAGTTCCGCCGACCTGAGCTGAGGCCTTTCTCGAAACACCTGCTACTTGTCAGCACGCGCGCCCCCTGAAGGAATAAACTACGTAACGTCCAACATTCTGAGAACGACAGGCGCCATGCCACAACACAGAATATTAGGTACCGAATGAGAACAAAAATCGTCGCCACAGGGTCTTGAAACCCATCCGGGAGACGCTTGAAACTTTCAGAAAAACTGTCAAAAGGAAAGAACGGAATCACGGCGACGTTACATCGCGCGTGAGGCCCACGTTGAAACACCTGCCGACAGCAGTAGCAACTCCATAGTCCATGCTTCCACCTGTTTTACATGGTGATAAGGTCGCCATCACGTGCACAAGCAACCGAACGTCAACACAATGGCTCGCTAAACAACCGGCCCCATTTGCAAGCACACCATCTCTCCCGCGGCATTGGTATGGCATGCGAGAGACTATCCTGAAAATGGCCGTTAAAATAGAACGCCGTGAACTGTAACAAGCAAGCAAATACAAAACTGTAACCACGACAAAAATCGTCCTAATAATCGACGTAATAACCACCTGGAATGGGCAGAGCAAAATGGTGCATGCCTCTGGTCTGTCTCTAATCCTCGTCATCCCATCTCCCCGGTGCCATCAAAACAAAGTAAAAATCATACCTGGTACGTGTATGTATTCGTTGTTCGTGCAATCTACAAACTCCAAGTCATACGGGCAGGGGGCGAACCCTCCCCGATCCGGACACGGCACTCATATCCACCCTATACAGCAATGGACAACTTCGTATCACATTCCTCAAGACAATCGAGGTGGGGACACGCTTTCCGCGTAACGGCTCGAAGCCCCATTGGTAAGTCTCGAACATACTACGTACTCGTATCAATGAGGGAAGTAGATCTACCCCCCGCCCTCGCCCTTACCGGTTCGTTAACTTACTACAACGTTAAACTGACAGATCATCGTCTGGCTTTGGGCTCGCCGGCATAGGCAGGGCGTCGTATGTTCTGTTGCGGGTTTGCAAGTAGAATAGCAACGCAAGGGTGAACCGGGCGAAAGCGAGGGGCGGAGGTTGTGTTGGTAAGTATTAGCGGCATTTTCTGTGTTAGGAATATATAGTAAATACGTACTTCTCGTAAGTAACTGCTATATCGATCTAGGGGCTTAGGATAGAGAGGAGAACGGCCCCAGCCATTGGGGGCCATACATGAGAACGTTCGTATCGTAGTGGCGCTTGCTTCTACCGTGTAGTATGGAGTTGAGCTACAAACCATATGACTCCCCAACAAAACGACTCAAACCAGTGATGTGCTAATGATAACAGATCAACAGCACCCAAGAGAGAAAGAAAGGGAGGAAACAAGGAAGGAAAGGCAACGGAAAAAAGAAAGGAATCGTACATGAATACATGTTATGCTCCGGCGGATGGAGAAAAATATCAGGTAAAGATTAACCTCACCACACTTCCACGTATTTCCATACACGTCGTGTCAATTTAACTCAATTGTATTCGCGGTCCAGCGCTAGCTAGCATATCCTTCAGTTCCCGTGGTAGCGACAGCGCGAGCTGTCTCTGTCCCTACCGGCGGTCTCCGTTATTACTCCAGCAGCGCAACCTGCCGTTGTATACGGATGCGTGAGTATGTCCACCCGATCTGAACACTGCGGATCAGGTGCGGTGGAGATAGCTATCGGGAACGTCGTCATTCCGCGTAGTGTGGGACTTGCGCAAGCTCACCCACTAGAACAAAACCCCCGGCCATGATAAATTAGCCTTCCGCCGGACTTGGTCCAGTTACGGTCCACCCTACCCATTGGGGCGTTAGTCGTCGTACGAATAGAAACCAAGAAAATTTGAGACGAGCTCTGCTCGATGCGTAAAACACGGTCGGCACGTCGTCTGACCGAGCCATATTGCGCACTATGTAGTAGCAGCTGCGTTTTCAGCGATTCAGTGTTGTGAAACGACACCAGGACAGCGTGGGCTAGGCGCGGAGGCAAAGGTCCTGACCCCCGACACAAACGGAACGTTAGGGTGGCGTAATCTTACGCGTGTTTTGGTGCCGCCAAAAAATGGGGGCGTTGCCGATATCAGCGATGGATCTCCGGTCTTCACCGCGCCGGACCGGTGACGTCAAGCCCAACACGGGGGAGGGTCCGCTTTCAAGCTGGCACAATATAATCACAACCCCACCTCAGGTGACGTTTCTACACTGCTGCTATGCTACATGCTGAAGTGCAGTACGGAGAAGTTGAGCATAAGACAAACGGGAAGCGCGATATGCGCAGAGACATCGGCTGGTCAGGTTCGCAGCTTCGTTCGCCGACCGACACACAGGTGGAAAAATGAAAAAAGAAATTCCCTCCGTCAACTCACGTAGGCTGACCGATTCCTTGGAAACGCGTCGATCCGTTGGTGATGCCTCCCGAGAGGTATATGTAGACTTCGAAGACGAGCGAAGCTAAGAGGACGGCAAAGAGGCCTGCAAACGCCTGCCGGAAGTTGGAAAACATGGACAAAAACATGAGGCTCACGGGAGTAATACACCCACGGATAGGGCATTTTTCTTGGCCACTGTTGGGCGCTATGGGGTATGGCAGGAAAGGGTTAGGCGTGATCCCGTGTCCTTCGAGAAGTAACCGGCACTAATCGAGGACAACTCTCCCTTGCATGGTCGAAACCCGGACTTGATCGCTCGTTCACAACCGCTGTCATCCTCGGTGATCGGGCAGCTTCAGCGCAGACGCCGCCACATGTAGTACCCATACACACATACATACTGGAGAGATAGCAAACAAAAAGTAAGCGCAAATGATACCAAGCGGTTGGCCCCGTTCATGAGAAGGAAAACACATATACCCCAATTGTCTGCCCCCTAAACCCTATCCCCCTGCCGTAGTCAACAGTAGATGTACAATTCCGGTAACACCTCTGCCGTGCCAGCAAGGGCGTCACATCAGGGGCTGTCAACACTTTCCCTTGCAACGTGAAAAAAAAACGGCACGTAAAAACAGACTGCAAATACCTTTTTCGGCAGCAGACACTGCACAACAGCCAATCGAACGACGCCTGCTCCTCCCCGAGGAGTTGAACCCCCCCAAGTTTTGGATGTAATGATACTAGTAATGGGCGAGGTGCGATATATTGATTGCACCAAATCGGATGTTGCTGCCAATATCATCCGTTTCGGTGGGGAGGAGAAATGCGGCCTCTTGCTCTTAGTGTCCGTAAAGACCTCACAACACACTTTTAATAGTGTAGTGTAGTGCAAAAAGCAGATTCTGCCCCTTTTCGGCCATGCCAGGCTCACAGCGGCTTTTTGCTTACATTCCCTGGGCTCCTTTTCCAACTGCATTCCTCGGGAGCATTGTACTCCCAACACCCACCTTGTTCGTGGTGGCGAGGTTCACAGCCTCCTGCTCTTGATCCTGGATCCGCCCCCTCCCATCCGTTCCCGCCTGGTTACCATCTGCAAACCCGAACCCTCCGCTGCCCCCCTTCCCCCGCCGCCGACGCGAGCCATCGTTTGAGATCTCTTCGAACTCATAGTCCCCGTCCGAGTTTCTTGTGGCCACGACCTGCTTCCGCCCTGAAAACGCCGGCGCCGCCTTCCTGTCCTTCTCCATCTGCTGCGCATCCTTCTCCATCTTCTGCCTGGTGCTCGCCCAGGCCTTGTCCCAATCTACCTCCGGTTCTCCGCCCTCTTCAGCTGGGCCATCGCTGTTGGAAACCTGAGAAGGCGTCGCCTGCTCCTCGTCCCCGTCAGCGTTAGAGTCCACTGTGCCTGCGGCTGCTGCTGCTGCTGTTGCTGCTGTCGCTGGGGTTTGCTCACCCCGCGTTGGCTCCGGCGCATCGGTTACTGCGTCGGAGGAGGATGGAGGCGTTATTAGTCTTTCTCGAGGGTCGGTGTCGGTTTCGGTTCCGGTATTCTCGCCCTGTGCGCTGCTGCCGGGGGGGGGCGGGGGCGGCTGTAGCGGTTCGTCGCCCTCCTGGCCGGCGGGCTCTGTCGAGTCCTTCGAGGCAAATAACAACGAGCACGGTCGGCGGTCGCGATGTCGGCGGCGGCAGCGCCTCGTCTTCGCGGTTGTTGCCGTTGCTGTTGCTGTTATTTGTGGCGTTGCTGTAGCTGGGTGCATCCAACATGTAGGCGTTGAAGCGGGTAGTATCGGAGGGGCGGCGAAGGCGGAGGCCGTCTGGGACCCCGAGTGGGAAAGCAGCAGCCCTATCGCCCCCATGGCCGTCGAGCTTGATCAACAGCTGTCACTGCGCAAAGCGTTTGTACATGCAAGCCCACACATGAGAACAAATGCGCGTGGACTTTCGCTGTCAGGCATAAAACCACATCGTTCATGATTATTGCGATCCATGCGATGATGAACGTACGCAGTCTACACCCTCTCTCTTAAACGTACAGTACTACGTACTGACTTACATAGTCAGTCTGGCCGGTTGTCTCAGCCTGGTTGACGTTGCTATCTCATCCGTTGTCCTGGTACTCATGTACTATTAATAACTGCTGTGCTCTGTACCCTGGGTGAATTTATGTCGCATTCCACGTAGATCTCGAGAGCTGGCGGGGTATTGATATTTATCGCCCTGCCAGCACGTATGGAGCGTTCTATTATAGCAGCGTTAACAACAACGCAAACTACAGAGCACATGTCTGGAGACGAAGGGAACAGGATAAAGAAGACACGGAAGTGCGTTAGATCGGGGACGCCGGCCGCAACTGAAGAAGCAACGACAGCAAACGATTGACCTGGAAACAACCGAGACTACTGTCGTTTGAAGTTCGAGTTTGAACTGCAGACTGGGGAAGGTCTGCCGAGTGAACTGGCACTGACCTTTTTTCGGCGATTCGACTGCCAGATGAAGACACAAAATCACACATCGGCTCGTAGTACTCGTAGCTACAGCAGTAGCCAAGCGCCGCAAGCCATGACATGCAGTTGCCAAACAGTGGCCCACAAGCATGGTCAGTGCTGCGGAAACAGCAGTACCAGTACGTACTCGAACGAAGAAAAAAACGGATTTGCCAAAACAAGAGCAACATGATTTCTGCCTATGCGATAGGAGTACGTACCTGGTAGTAGAGGCACGCGACCCTCACCTGTGTCAGTGGACGAAGTTTTAACGTGCCGAAGGCCTCGGTGTGGAACACGAGCCCGGCGCACGATGCAAAGTTAATAGCAGGTCCGAGCTTTATCTGCCCAGAGACAGGCCCACAGGAAATAAAAGTGCGGATGGTCAAGTTCTACGAGTCTGAGTTTGAGTGTGATAACAACGAACCAGAGTCAGATAGATAGTCGGCGAGGCCTTTCGCTAAAATACTGGAACCATAATTCTTAAAAAAATTAGTCGAGTCCAGCAGTGGTCACGTGAAATATCGTTGCCACCCCATAAAAACCAACGCCGAAAAAGGCTGCGGGTGTCCTCTGTAGCCTGCCTCGGACGGAGTGGGAGCGTGAGATCCCAAAGAGAAGCCCGCGTCAGCCACCACGGGCGTGGACCTCAGTTGTGGAGGTGACGCTTAAGCTTCTCGGAGCCGCGGCGTGCGCGACTTCAGCGACTCTTCCTGACGTTAAGGAGCCTCACGCTTACTCGCACACGAGTTCTGGCGGTTGGGCGCGCAGTTTTCCAGTTTTCTGACCAGGTACGCGGGGCAGGTAGAGCCAGGGTCCACAGGGGGCAGCGTTCGGCGAGGGATTCTTCACGAGAGACCTCTCTGGGTAATCTTAGGAGTGACTGCTTAGCGCCGTGGTGCGCCAGGCCGAATCTAGTTTTTTCTACTTTCAGAGCGGCCGTTTGCCTAAAAACGCAACGCCGTCACCAACAACGGCCCGATTTATAGAGACTTCGCGCGTTCTTAGGGTTCTTGGGGTCGATCACGCTGTGGGCCGCTAGACGGCCGCGCACCGCCCGCCCTGGCCTTGGCGTCACCCCACGCAGCATCCTCCATCCGGCGCCCCGCGCAGGCTGCCCAGATCGAAGTTCACTTGATGTAAAAAGCGATTCCCATAACACGAAAAGTGGTCGTTTGGGTCGGTTGATCTCGCGGAAAATATCTCAGGACAACCACAACGCCTGCCAGCCTTCCAGCTTCCTTGAGCAGTTTAGTCCACCGCGTACTTCCTACCGGCAGCTACCGTCTAACCCGAGGGCTCTAATCGCTTCCATGTACTCTATCACGCCCATCCTGCCCTGACATTTCCCTCTCCGTCCCCATCTAGTCGCGCATTGCATCGCAAGGGACCCTACGTGTTGGGACAATCCTGTAGCTGAATTGCGGATATTTGCCCGCTTCGTCCATGCTTGCTCTCTCGTTCATCCCCCATCATCAACGAGTACAAACAGAGTACTGCTGTACAAGTATCAACAAAAGCTGTTTTTCATTTTCTCCTGTTTTTGACTCTTCTTTCCCTACTAATAATATAAAACGAACAACAGGCAGAGCCAACAACAGGCATTTACAAGTATTTGTTTATTTCTACAGCAAAAAGAAAAAGCTCAACAGCGAAAAAACAGGAAACCTAAAACCTAAATCATCCCCCACTCCCTACCTCCACGACCAGCTGGCAACAGCATCAGCAGCAGCAACAGCGAACACAACCTATCTCCATCGAGAGAGCGCTGGATACGCAAGCATGGGCTCTCGAGACGCGCATGTCGTTTCGTCGTCATCATCCTCAGGCCCAGCCCCTTCAAATGGCGGTGGTTCTTTGTACCAAGGCCACCTACAACATGTCGCAGGGGCGGAGGCGGAGGGTAATGGAGATGCTGGAGGAGTCGCCTCGGAAGTAGGCCACGACGCTGGTCGCAGGACGCAGCGGGCCGCCGCGGCCAAGTGCACGGAGAGCGGTAAGCGGATCGCCGAGATGATCTTGGAGTGTAACGAAGACGGGGAGCAAGCTGGGGGCGCAGGGGGGGGGGGGCTCGAGGATGCTGGAGAGGCCGGGCGGGGGCAGCGCGACTTGAGCACTAACAGTGATCACTCGACGAGCCGGGGGGGGGCAGACAATGACGACTTTGGTGTGGAAGACGAATATGACGGGGGAGGCAACAGTGCCATTTACCGTCGGAAGCCCATCAAGACCAGGTGGTCGGCCGTGGAGGACACCAAGCTCAAGGACTCCGTGGACGCGCATGGGTCGGGTAACTGGAAGCAGGTGATACATATTTTGAGAAAGTTGGGGAGCGGGGGCAGGATGACCTTTTACTGTTTGTGATGGTTCTTGTGATGATCGCCGTCTCTCTGTCTTGACTGTCTGCAGCTCCCACAGCCCAGCAGCAACAGCAGTTGTGTATTTCGGCTAGGGCTTGCGAGCTATGAGGCGTTAGTGCGTTAGGTAGTCGTATGTTATGAAGGTGAACTCAGTATAAAAAATTCATACTTCAAAACGTACTTGAAAAAAACAAGAATCGCAGCGGCAAGTAGTGTCAGTTAGGTTTTTTGTGGCGTCTTCTTTGGCTTCTCTTTTTTTTTTTGTTCCTCCTTTTCTTCCTCTTCCTTTTCCTCTTTTTTTCTCTCTCTTTGGGGACTGCGGACGTGCACGCGTTCGAGAGGGGGGCCCAAAGCATAATCCATGGCACGTAGAGGGTACAAGTAGAGGGTGGCGGAGTATCCTATCTTATCGGCCGGTCTATTACTAGGAAAGAATCTCAAGAGGATCCTTGTTTTGTTTCCATTTTTTTTCGTTTTTTTGCGCTGCTGCTGCTGCTGTTGTTGTTGCTGGTGGTTGACGTGCACACACAAGTGCAGCATTTCATTTTGTGTCGACCAAGTACGTGCTGCCAATCACCAATCACGGTGGGTTGTTTTCTCTGAAAAATGCTGAATGGAAGCTGCGAGTAACGTACTTTTTTACGATTACAGCACCAGTTCGTCGCGAGTCGCGTTGTATACACCCGGTTGCTTCTTTTTATTGTTTTGCCCCACGGACCCCGTACGGGTGTATGGGTATGGACAACGCGACTGTTATCTGCTTTTCGTATATATACCAGGTATCAGGTATTTTATGACTAATTTTCAAGGACGTCAGCCGTGAGTTCGACAAATTTCAGGTCAATACTCGTACTCATCTTTGCAAGCTGCGTTATTGGTATAGTAGGTGGCCCTATATTGTGCGGGTCATGTAGTGCGGGGTGTCCGATATTGTGCGGGTGAAATCGTTTGGCACAACATAGACCCCTCTATAAATAGTGGCCGATTTTTTATAGTGCGGGTGCCCGGTATAGTGCGGGGAAATTTTCGTGACACATACCCGCGCTATATAGGGCCACCCACTGTACTCGTTATATACATGGGTGATTTTTTACTGGGAGGTGTCCTATTTTTTGTCCACCTTAATGATAAGTGTTGGAATTTATACTTTTGGTGGGGAATTTTGAGCTAGGTAAAACATCACATCTATTTTATAAAATTATCACTGTAGTTTCCACCATACTGCTCTATCATATGTATGGTAGGTATTGTACACATCATACTACTTGTATCAAAAATCATATGTATGATATCAAATCGTATGTACTAACATGTATCTATCGGATTATATCATACCTGGTATGATATCAAGGTTGTGTTCGCATCACACCATCGTTCGTAGGGCAATTCTAATTGGGCATGATATAATACGAGTATGAGTATCTTCATACTGAACGCGACCCATAATAGTACAGAACCAAATGTTATACTCATCGACGGCTGATGTTACACCTTTTTCATAACCCATTATCGTGCAACACTCTGTTGCTGTAAGCTTTTGTACCTGGTACTAGTTTTTTCATTTGGCGCCCGCGTTGTCAAAGGTGTCCTAAGACTTTTTCAACCCTCGAGGACTGTACAGCTGTGATAATATCGTACAGCTACAAGCATTTATCGTACCACCAGGTACCTGGTATGTAATAAGGTATAATGCCGGTCGCCCCGGTGGCGTATCAGGTTACCTCGAGCCTGGTATAGGTCAGCTTCATGAGTTCGAATCCCCCCTAGTGCATGCTCGTATAAATTCATGGGGACTTTCTCTTGGGCACAAATTGACTTGCGGATAGCGCGAGAGCGTGAGTTAGCAGCACTCGATGAAAAATCGACGAGCAGTGGGTTTGCTGAACCCTATTCGCGATAAAAAATGAAGGCAACAGCCGGGGGGGAGAAGGAACGACACCTGTGACCACGCCTTGTCCAGAAGCTGGAAAGTAGACTTATGTGAAAAAAAAGAATACGCGCACGGAAGATATAGCGCGTATCAGGTTATCCTCGAGCCTGGTATAGGACAGTTTCGTGAGTTCGAGCCCCCCCCGAGTGCATACTCGTATAAATTCGTGGGTACTTTTTCTTGTGCACAAAATTGACTCGCGGAAAGCGCGAGAGCGTGAGTTAGCAACACCATTCGATGAAAAATCGACGACCAGCTGGATTGCTGAACCCTATGCGCGATAAAAATTGAAGGCAAAAAGCGGGGAGAAGGGATGACACCTATGACCACGACTTTGTCCAGAAGCTGAAAAGTGTACGGTAAGTGTGCAAAAAAGAAAAGAAAAAAAGTATACGTCGTGACCAGCAGCAGTGTAGGAGCTACCT
Source organism: Undaria pinnatifida (assembly GCA_012845835.1). Lineage (NCBI taxonomy): Eukaryota > Phaeophyceae > Laminariales > Alariaceae > Undaria > Undaria pinnatifida. The sequence continues at coordinate 2,850,855 of JABAKD010000010.1, forward strand.
GGTAGCGCACAGCAGTTGCCAATAAGGTTTTGTGTTGCCCACACGACCCCTCATTAGTATTTGCTTTTTCAAGTCTGGCAATACTGCTGTTTTTTGTTATATGACTGAATAATTATCGGTAAGGTTAGGCAGATGCCAGGTACATGCAAATACAGGCGGGTATGGACGAGTGTAAGTAGATTAAGGTATAATGGCAAATATAAGTACATACCAGGTACCAGGTACAAGATATCCCGTCGACATGTGGCTTTACGTATCCGTTACATAGGTCGAAGCGAAACAAAGGGAGCGACGTAATCCAAAGATATCGGAAAAGTAGGTGGGTATACATATGATACAAGTAGGTCGAAGCGAAGCAAAGGGAGCGATTCAAAGTGAAATGTCAGGAAAGTAGGTGGAAGGCAGAAACCACGCTCCGGTAGCTGCAGTATCTACGCACCGCGAGCACAGCAGAACAGCCTGCAATCGGCCCTGCACAGCAGCAACGTACTTACAGCAGTACGTTCGTGTCGACTAGACAGCAGAGTGCAGCAACGGAAGCCAGCAGATAAGAAGTGTTTAGCCGGAGGCCACCATGTACATCAAGTTTCGTACGACTTCTTTTTGTGTCCTTTTTCTGCTTATTCCATCTGTGTCGTGTTGTCTGAATAATGCGTAATAAAGCCACCAACAACTACTCGTAATCATTTGGACTTTTTCCACGTACCGCTGACACCACTCAGCCCTGTGACGGACCGCCGTCTACATTTGGACCTTTTCCAAGTACCGCTGACACTCAGCCTTGTGGCGGACCGCCGTCTAGATGTAATATGCATACTTGTTTTTAGTATGAACATAAGGTGTGTCTGACGACGTGAGCTAAAGCAGCTGTACGCGTGTTGTTTTGTCAAGAAAACATTGCTTTTTCTAACTATCGACATCCAGTACACCCAGTGTCCGTGGTATTAAATCAGTTCATAGTATTGTAAGTATGTGGTGGATCAAGTGTGGACGGAGGTTGTATGTATTGAAGGGAGAAACCAAAGGAACGGTCGGGAGGACCAGACATCCATGATGATCGTATCATATGCCAGGTACACAAGAGTACCGGCAGGTAGTACGGCAGGACTACACTACAACAGCAGCAGCAGTAATCGCCAAACCACCTTATACCCCGAACGTACTGCTGCTGCTGTAATATTGTTAGCAGTCCAACCATATGTACGTGGACCTCTCTCCTCTCTTCTCCGCTGTATGCGAGTATTCCTGTGTATGTATTGACCACGAGACTTCAGAATCACGCAGCTTGCAACGTCGCATGTAGACTGTTCAACTGATCGAACTCACAGATGACGAACTCACAGATGACGTACGATTTGAAACATTTTTGCGAAAAAAACAGTACAGCACACCCTGCCAGCCGGCAGCCCGGGCACGTTGCAAGCACGCCCGAGGCCTCCTCCAACACACTCGGGTTCGGGGAGGAAGATGAGAGAGTTTCGGGCCGAGGGGTGATCCTCATGGCTAGCTAGCCCGGCAAAGGCTCAAAAATACGTCCAAGAAAAGCTGAGGAGCCTTCTCCGAGCAGCAGCTGCAATTTTGTACATGGATTTATAGTATAATAATACAGCATTAGAGGTACATATATAGTGCGGTATACTCATGCATGTGGCGTCCGGGCTGTTGACCACGAGCATAGCAGCGGGACTCTTGGAATTGTCAACTCGCCATTTTGCACCTGCAATGAACCGTGGACCTCTGTCCGCTTCACATAATTTGTCATGTTTTATTTTTCCTTCTTGGGCGAGCGTAGCCGGTAGCGAATGCCGCCCGCGGAGCAAAGCGCCTTGTATGAGTAGCTTTATTACAGTAGCGGCTACGGTTTAAGAGAGGGTCGTGCGAGCCTGATATTTCTCTCTTAAACCGGGACTTCTCTTATATCGTATTGGTCATGATATAAGAGAGTATTATCTTAAACCGACTGCCCGCTGCGCAGGGCATGGTGTCTGCAGCTATGTGGGTGTGTGTTCGTCTGTTGATGTGTGTGATGGCTGCGCGACTCTCCCAGAAAAAGTCCGACTTGAGAGAAAATCTCCGAAAAAAGACCAATTCTCTTGAATCGATTTTAGTCGTGTCACACCAATTTTACTCTCTTAAATCGGTACTCTCTCCTGAACATTTTCTCTTAAACCGTCGATTTCGCCTGTTTTCGGGCATACCTGATATACATCTTCGTATCATACGCGACAGCACACAACAGCGGCAGTCCAGAGCGTTCAAGCTACAACGTGTAACTTACTAGCCCTGCAGCCTGCAGCAGCTACACACCTTTTGTTTTGTTTTTCACCACCACTCGCCATGTAGGCTGCTGGTCTGTGTGTTGGTTCCGTTATTTTCTTGGGCCTATAGGGTTCCACTCTGTCTGTAAATGTAAGTATCTGGTACCAGGTACCTTTTAATTTTCATACCTGGTATTAATACCCAAGTGGCCCTTATATTTTCGGCCTATTTTTGTTTACAATACAGCAACAGCAGAGGACAAGCTATCAGCTATGAAGCACAACTTTGCATATCTCACACGACCCAACACTCGAATTGCAAACTGACGCCCTCTCGGCTGTGCCTACGAGAATAGCAATGCTGTGCCTCAGATCTACTGCTGCTGCTGCTAGCCGCCGGCCTGTGACTCAAGCGTTGTAGCTGAGACGCTCTACGAGCTGGGCCAGCCAAGACCCTGTCAGAACGAGAGATCGGCCACGCAGCGCCCAAATTTGTGCAGTTGGAAATGAAAAAATGATATTGGTACTGCTGTGTTGGTTCATGCACCAAGCCGGATGTGTCGTTCCGTTTGTTTTTTTTGCAAAAATATTTCAATAAGGACGTCAGCTGTGAGTTCGACTTTGTTCGACAGATATGACCGAAAATACAACCCAAAATATACGAACACGACCGAACCTCGTCTGGAAAAAAAAGATGGCCAACAAGCCAGGAACGGCAACGTTCGCAAGGGCTATGACTAGGTGTAACATCAGCCGTCGACGCACAATCAACGGAGGGTTTACTTTCGGATCGCCCGCATTGAACCCGTCATCACATCATATCGGTAGTGGGTAGGGTAAAATTCAAGTCGTGGTGGGCACGGAGGTCTTAGTACTGCGTGCACGACCACTTGTACGAACAACTGTTCTTTGCTCGTACATAAGGCATGAGCCGACTCGGGTGGGTGCGAAGAAAACAAAAACAATACGCCCGTATGAGGCTGATCGTTCGTCGATTGAGGCATTGACTACGCATACCTGTAATACCATGCTCATGTTAGCACTATCGTGTCTAAACGCGCACATTAGTTACGAGGAGCTGGCAGTGTTTACTCGTACGTAGAGCACTCCCGTACAAACCCACGGACGTTTTTTATGCTCGCTGTATGCGATGCTCGTGATATGTTTCCACCCAAGCGTCGGTGTCTATTCGGTCGAACTCTTGTGCTTTAATGGCTGAATTTCCTGTGCCCCCTGTTTAGCCGTTGGGGGAGGTTTCGTTAGTTAGGCTGGTGCATCGCAGCGCCCATACGGAGGGAGGACTTTTTACTTTTTGAGCTCTGCAGTGAAGGGCCTTACCAGGGACGGGAACTCTTTCACCGGTTCCCCCCCCCCGCCCAAATGATGGCCGACGTTATTTCGCCGTCAAACACTGCTGTTTTTTTTTTATGCACCTACGTACTGCATAGCTGTACCGGTAGTAAATATCGTACCAAGTGTAGTGTAATGACGCGCCTGCAGTGTCTACGTACGTACAAGGACGTCGTCTCTACTCTGTACCAGGTAGACTATTTTGCATGCAGGTGCTGCTGCTCCCGTGTACCGGTACGATATACATATTCAGTCACCTCGGTATAATGTGTATTCGGTACACGTTCGAAAGATAACATTTAGTCAATTTTCTAGCCGGCACTCGTATTGCTGGAAACAGCAGTAAAATGTAAGTTGGATTGTATGTACCAGGTACATCCATGTATTAGGTACGTCGTATTGCTTGACAGCAGTATGTTGTAAATTTGGATTGTATGTTCCAGGTACGTCCATACTAGAATACTTGGTAGACTCCACTGCCGGTATCATTGTGGTACGTATTTTGTAGTAGTGCAGCAAATGCAACCTATCAGTCAATCAGTATTGATACGATACGAGTTGCCGCTGCTTGTACCTGGTGTTCCGGTATACGATTACGCCTTCTTAGTTTCTCCCTTTTTCCCGTTGGACTGTATTAATAGTGTCTACTACTGTGTAGGTACGTACTCAAACTGTTAGTAATTACCAACTGATTATTTGCAGGAATGAAACTGCACCCGACTTAATGGGCGACAAACCTTTACAAGTATAACTATTATTATGGCCGCTAATAATACTGGTATAATAATACTTGGACTAGAGTTGTGGTTCATTTTCGCGATTCTCTGGCGTAAAGGGTTAGACGACGGGATCAATGCGTCAAAACACTCTGTGCATCATTCCATATACGTACAACTTACGGCTGTGCTCTCGTCTGCCACCCGTAGCTTGCTAGCGTTACACAGGACGCCCTAACATGACCGGTCGCCCTAACATGACCGGTCGCCCCGGTGGCGTATCAGGTTATCCTCGAGCCTGGTATAGGTCAGTTTCGTGAGTTCGAGCCCCGCCGAGTGCATATTCGTACAAATTCTATGGGACTTTTTCTTGTGCACAAATTGACTTGCGGAAAGCGCGAGAGCGTGAGTTAGCAACACTCGATGAAAAACGACGAGCAGTGGGAATGCTGAACTCTATGCGCGATAAAAATTGAAGGCAAGAACCGGGGGGAAGAAGGGACGACACCTGTGACCACGGCTTGTCCAGAAGCTGGAAAATAAAAGTGTGAGAAAGAAAAAAAAAAAGACACGATTCAAAACACGATTCAAAGCACAACGCAACCCGACCCAACCCAACCCAACCCAACCTAAATTGACACGTTAGGTGGCCGAGGACATTCAGGGCAAGACGGACATGCAGTGCTTCCACCGCTGGACCAAGGTGTTCAACGGCGGTACGAAGGGTCCGTGGTCACCCGAGGACGATGCCAGGGTGGCCGAGCTGGTGGGACAGATCGGCGCGAAGAAGTGGAGCTGCATCGCCGCACAGCTTCCCGGGCGCACCGGCAAGCAGTGCCGCGAGCGCTGGCACAACCACCTCAACCCGCACATCAGCAAGGTCCCCTGGACGGAGCACGAGGTGGGTGGTAAGGCGTTATGGCGCGGTTTTGACGTGACTTGAGGTTCGGATTGACTTAGCTTGGCTCGGCTTGGCTTGGCTTCACTTGGCTCGGCTTGGCTCGGCTCGGCTCGGCTTGGCTCGGCTTGGCTTGGCTCGGCTTGGCTCGGCTTGGCTCGGCTTGGCTCGGCTTGGCTCGGCTCGGCTTGGCTCGGCTCGGCTTGGCTTCACTCGAGTTTAGTTGCCCTGTTTTGACTTGGGTTGACTTGACCTAGCGATAGTCGTGTAGTTGATTGGGTAGGTGGGTGGGCTGGAGGGCCATATGATGGCCTCTTGTTTGTGTGCGTGGTGATGAATTGGACTGTTGTGCTACGTGCAATGGTTGAGCCTGGAGGCCGTGGGGCTAACTCGTATCTCTTGTATATATCCTAGGGTAGATGCGTGTGTGCTACATCTGTCACTTGTTTGTTGTTTGTAGATATGTACTGTAGATGGAGGATGGATTGATCCAGTAGCACCCGTTTCGGAGACAAGTTAGTTTGATTTGGGATTGGAACTTTATGTGCAGGTCAAGTGGATTTTGGTGGGTAAGGCGTTCTTCGTAGAGTCGAACGGGTCGTAAATATCCGTGATCTCTGTACGAGTATTCAGCATTTACGGTCGACTGCTACGCAAAGGCGTTTTGTCTTGGGCTTATGTATACTATGTTACCGGTATTGTATACCGGTATATGTAAATATTTTCCAGGTTCCTTACGCCAACGGCATACATGTCTGGCCGTTACCAAGACTCGGAGCTGTTAATTGTGGCATTTTTCATTCATTAGTCTACCTCATGGTACCTCGTACAGTTGCCTCGCAGAAGTGGTCGGGCGAGCTGACACCTCAAGCCCCCTCCCACTCACCCCTCTGTTATCTGGTCCTTTTTATGTCCCGGTTTTTGTTTTACCTGCAGGATCGAACTATTCTCGTCCAGCACCAGAAGCTGGGCAACAAGTGGGCCGAGATCGCTAAGGTGATGCCCGGCCGCACCGATAACGCCATCAAAAACCACTGGAACTCCTCGATGAAGCGGAAAGCGGAAATCGTTTTCGCCCGCGGTGACCTGGACCCCAACAGTCCCGAGTTCGAGGGACAAGGGTTCCGAGACATCATCGACATCGCGCTGGCAGCCGTGAGGGGTAGGATTACGGTCAGCAACCCCAACGAGCCCGCGACCCGTCGAGGTGAGGAAGCAAACAAAAAACGGCGGGAGGGAATTGCGTGTTGGATGTTAGCATGCTGTGGTTGAGACGTGGGACCGGCTGAAGGGCGAACGAATACGGTTACATAACCTGCCTGCGCCAGTGCTTTGGGGAAAATCAACCGCTTATAATTGAGTGTGAATTTTTAGGGGTTATTTGTATTTGAATGTGATCATTTTTTGGGGTTGTCAGTAGCTAGTAATCAGTGTGTGAGTGCATGTGTTAGTGTTTGGACGCGTGCAAAACGAAATAATGCGTTTTACGGCATGCATGTGTATGAGGGTACGAGGGTGAGTGCATGACTGGACACGTACGAATGTGCTGTACATGAGAATATGTTCAAGTTTTGTGTTTTTGCGTGTGAGTGTATGATTGTGCCTACGTTATTATTATTATTTTTTTCATCCTTGACGACCTGTTTGTTGTATGTGCAAAGCGCTCTGTCTCTGTCTCCCCTGGGCGCGATATCCCCCCCTCCCTCGTTCATCCAATACTTCCCCCCTCCCCCCCTTTGTGTTTCGCAGGACGGCCCCCGCGCAAGCGCATCGAAGTAGAGGAAGGAATGACCACCACCGCGCGTCAGCCCGCTCCCACGCCTCGACCAACTCCCTCCACGGCCCAGGTCGCCCGCCCCCAAGCACCAGTGGCTGTGAAGGCAGAGGCTCCACACGTTGAAGACCGAGACCGCGATCGCTTCCCCCCCCCTGCGCGCGTCAACACGAACGGTAACGCTAACGGTACTGGAAACGGTATTGGAAATGGGAGTGGGAATGGTATCAGAAATGGTCGCGTGCGCTCCGATAGCGCCGGGGACGAAGCGTACCCCGTGTTCCGCTCTCGGCGTGAGCGGGACAGGTACGGCGGGTACCCGCAAGAGGAGGACGCAGGCAGCAGCGAGGACGACGTCGGTGAGGAGGGGGAGGGGTCCAGGGTGGCGGAGGAGGAGGAGGAGGAGGAGGGGATCGGGGGGGGACAGGTAGAGGAGGAGGAAGTGGAGGAGAGGGAAGAGGACATGCGGCGTGCGGGAGGAGGTGGGGGGAGGAGGGCGAGGTATGGCCGGCGGTACAGTGGTGTCGGCAGCGGTGTATACAAACGGCCTAGTCGAAGCAGTTCAAGCGCGGGTTCAGAGGAGTCGTTTGCGGATGCCCAGGCTTCCGGAGGCTGGGCTCCTTTGACGCCGCCGGATAGGAGGTTGAGGGCCGCCGGGTCTTCCCCCATGGGGTACGTGTTACTGCAAACTTGTGCCACAGTAATACTACATGCCACCGAAATACCAAGTCGTTTGTACCCAAAACGTGAATGCAGTTCTACAGGGGTTAAGGCGCATTGTTTCGCATGTTATGTGCGGATTTTGCGTGGTGCCCAAGGCGCTGTTTGTTGCATGTTTTTTGCGTGTTGTGTGACGCTTGCCGTTCGTTGCTTGGGAGCTCGCTGGCGACGTCGGCGCCGACGCGGGGCGTGATCACTGCCAGTACTTCCGCAACAATAATCTACTGTTGTACACCGTTTCTGCGTATTTCACCCCGAAAAACTCTCTACACTATTTCCAAGTCTTTTGTCCCCGAAACGTGGGTATAATTCTGTAGGGGTTACTACTGTGTCCAACCTAATCTTTGTCATGGCTTCCCCTCGTTTGGTGTGTTTCGTGAACAGCGTGATGACGGGCTTGAGTAAGCGCATCCATGACGTGAGCTTCAAGGACAGGGGCTGCGCGTCTCCCAGTCTGCACAACTTCTTCCCCAACACGCCGGGGGGGACGGGAATGTCGCAGTACTCTTCGTTGAACGGTGAGTTCTTCTCGCCTGCCTGAACTTCGCGCAAGCAAGTAACTATTATCTTGCTCAAATTGGAAACCTTTCGTAGGTATGTAGTTTTTTCTTGTCACCACCTTTTGCCTTGCGTGTGTTCAATGCGTCTTCTCTCCCGTGTGTTCAATGCGTCTTCTCTCCAAGGAGGGCAGTGGGGATTGGTATTGTCATTGTCGTGGTGATTATGACTTCGTAGGGCGGTCATGTACTAGTTTTATTTTCGTGTTGATATCAACGCCCGCGCCCCTTGCTGCGATCCTCCCTCCTCCCTCCGCTCAGACACCCACTCTCCAGGGTCGCTGGTCACAGGCTCGGTCGCCGACATCACCCTCCCCGCGTGGGACACCCCGAAGAATAAGCGCCGACCTTTCATAACGCCCGGCGGCATTGGCCGACTCAGCGGCGGAGCCGGCGGTGGCGGCGCGGGATGCAGCGGAGGTGGAGGTGGAGGAGGAGGAGGAGGGGGGGGGGGGGGGCGGCGCAGCCGATACCCCCGACGTATCACCCTTATGGGGCGGGAAGCACAACGGGGCCTCGCCGGCGTTATCGGCTATCACTGCAGCCGATATCTCGCCGTACCACGTGGAGACTGCGACGTTACATACGCCGGGAGGGGGGCGAAGAGGGAGGAGGGGGTTCGAGGAAACTCGGGAGGAGTACATGGACATCAGCTCTGCTGCCCGCGACCTGAGGGAGCTGTCGCAGATCACGATTGACGATAAGGTCAGCGCGGGCGGGGGTCGCGTCCCGAGCTCGTCCGACGTCGGCCGTGCGCGATCGGGAGGGTTGAAGGCCGGCAGGGGGAACAAGGGTAAGTGAGATTTTGGTGCCGTGCAGAGTTTTTGGTTCGTGTCGGCGGTTTTAACCGTGAACAAGCGACGAAATTATATGTCTATCGATATCGATGTCGTTTTCCGATATCGGATGGTGATCGACATCGTCTTTTTTATATATCATTAGACTGCACGTGCCCCTTCTGGATATGTAGTAAATACAGTGCCAGAGGTTAACCGGAGGGAAATTGTGCTTGATATTTTACAGCGTGGATACAGTGTAAACCTGGTGGTGCTGTTTGGTGCCCACGTGGCCCCAACTTTTCCCAGCCTCTGCTCTCTTTACGGTCGTTTATACCATGTGTTTTTTCACGTGCTCTGCGCTTTTCCGACTGTGTTGTGGACTCTTTCCCCATCGACCGACAGGGTACGGTCGCTCTCCTTCTGGTCGCTCGGGCCAAAGCACGACGGGGCGTATGCTGGGCCGGGGCGGCACGTCCGTGGGCAGCCCGCAAGAATCCCCCTCGTACACCATGATGGCGGGCTGTGAGAGCGATGGTGCGTATATTTTGTCTGCCTTCCTACTCGCTAGATCTGATGGCGCCGCGTGTGTCGAGTTTGCTTGAAAAATAAATGGCTTGTCCGCCTTTATGCGTATGCGTTTCGTATATAGCCTGACTTTACTCCTCTGCTTGTTCATATGGTCGCGTGATCTTGTTTTTATGGTCGCGCGATCTTTTCTGATACTGTTAATACGGTACCATGACGTACTTCACCCCCTGTGGAAATATTGTGAGTGGTTCATGTATTCCGCATGCTCTTCGTACAAGTACGAACTGCACCCCGACGTTGACACCCTCCCCCACGCCTCATGTATGCCTTCCAGGCGCCAGTGATAACGACCACTCTTTCCTGCCGAAGCGCAAGTTGGATGAGCTCGCCGACACGCCCAGCTCGCGCAGCAGCGGAGGCGACATCGACGGCTTCTTCGCCTCGTGCTCGCCCGACGGCTACACCGGCGGCACCGGTGGCTACACCGCCCGCGACGCCCGCGCCGGCGGTGGTGCGGCGTTGACGCCGGTGGTGAAACGGCGCGCGATTCTTTACGACAGGAGCCCGGCCGACTTTGACGCGAGCTTCGTTGACACGGAGGCGGCCGCGGCGGCGGCGTCTGCGCTCCTAGCTGTTCGTTCGTCGGAGGGTCCCAAGAGGTGAGTGCGAGAAGACGGGGGAAGAGGGGGGGGAGAGGCGCACATGTATATATATATATTGTTTGCGTGCGTATGGGTGTTTATTCTAGAGACTGCTGCTGTGTATGCTGGTGTTTGAGGTTTCGACAGCGCCTTTATTCGTGTTGCTGTTACGAATATGCCTGGCCTGCCCCCGTTGCGCAATTAACGTTGCGTTTGGCGTTCAGCGGGTAATCCTCTATGTCGTCGTTAATATATGCATTATGTCGACATGCTCGCTGTGCGTGAAATCGCGGAGGGCTCATGCCCACCTTCCTTCGCCGTTCACGCTGACCCTTTTTCATGTGTTCGTTGCTTACCGCTGCTGTTGCTTCTGTCACTTTTTCTTCTTCTGCTGTTGTCGTTTATTGTGTTTTTGCTGCTTGCAGGACTGGAGGTATCGGACGCGACGCTGGTTCTCCACCCGCCCCCGCGAATATGTCCCTCGTAGACTTTTGCCGTTCCAGCCCGGCAACGACTCTTATGTCCCAGACATTCCACTAAATGGACATAATAATCGCTGCTTGGTACCGGTACATGAGGAGGGGGTGGCGGGGGTGGGAATACGAGATCTAAAACAAAAATGCAAAGTCGGAGAGAGAGGGAAACTTTTGACAACTCTTGATAAATATGGCAAAAGAAAAATGCGTGCTGTTGACGCGCTATGTAGGGATGGGGAGGGGGGAGGGAGGGTAGAGACAAAGAGACCAGGCATTGCTGTCGTTTCCGCGTAACGGGGTAAGTTGGGTAGGTTGGGAGGGGATGGGGGGGGGGGGGGTTGTTTCTGAGGCCTGCCTTTGGTTGATTGACCTGCCTGCCTGCAGCCGGCAAAAGCAGCAGCAGCGGCGATGTAATTTTTTTTGTTTTGTTTTACGTCAGCTCCGTTCCGTCGTCTGGTTGCGCTTGGATGGGTTGGTGTGTGTGTGGGTATCTCGAAGATTTAGTTTTGATTTGCACGCACGCGACTGCCCTCCCGCACGCAAGCGTGATTTTTCTTTACTCCTTTCGCTTTCGATTCTAGTGGGTTTCTGTGGTAGGAGGGATGCGTAGCGTGCATTTTGTCCCCCCCCCTCCCGCGCTAGGCCCGAAAATGCGAACGTTCACGCTTTAAAAACTGTTTTTTTTCTTTGTGGTGGGGAGAAAGCCAGGGATAGAACATCGTTCTTAGCTTTTTCTACATAGGAATACGTACGTAAGGTGTGGTGGCGTGTTTCTTCCCGGTCAGATTCGGTTCTGTGGTTCGTTTCGATCTGGATTGGTTTGGTTTTTGGTTTTCTCCGCCTTCTTTTTATTTCTTTTTTTGTTTGGTTACAAGAAGGTGTTACGATTTTTTTGTTTCTTTTTTTGTTTCAGCACGAGATACAGAGACATCAGCAACAACCTTTTGGGAGTCGCTGAGTCGGGGGCGTCGCTGCTCCCACCCCCCACCCACTCCCACCCTTCCGCGTATTCCCTTATAATATTTTGTCTATTTCCAGAGTCTTCTGCGTCTGTCGCACTATGGCGTAGGCGTGGCGTTCTCATCTTTTCTGAAGGCGCCATGGCTCCTTTCGTTGTTGGGACCCCCCCCCCCCCCCTGCCCCCCCCCCCTTGCTTTCGAGCAAGCGTATGGTCAGTCTTGCGCCTTAACCGGAAGTTATAGCTAGAGAAAAACAGAGCAAAGCTAAGCTAAGCTAGTGTAAGCACGAGGCAGAAGTCGTGCACGAAGTTCATGGAGCGGGCTTTGGTTATGGTAGTATGACTTGGCTGGGCTTGTCTTGTTTTCGTCCGGTTTGGTTTCCCGTTTCACTGCTCCCTCAGTACCGGTTTATTTGAGGCCGTGATGTTGGGTTGCGGTTGGCTGTGTCGGGGGGGCGTCTGCGTGAGTGGTCGTGGTCCCGCCTGGGAAGGAGTTCTTGGGGGTGAAGGCGTTATGCAATGCCCATCACCGGTAGGTGGTGCGGCGCCCTGCTGCGGCGGATTCAGCTTTCGGTCGTTGCCTTTTTTTTGCGTTGTTACGATGAGCAATGATTGGTGCCGACCGACCGACCTGCGGCCAGACTTTTGTCGAGGCGATACCGGTGGCGGCACGGGAAGGTTTGCTCGGGAAGCATATGGGGTTACAGGGCAGGGGTTCGGTTGATGGGGTTGTTTTTGGGGAGAGGTTTTGGTTGGTGAGGTTGGCCCGAGATTTAGGTGTTGCGTGTGGACAAAATTCACCTGGACTACTATTAAAACAACTACTACAACTACAACAACTACTACTACCGCTGTGTTGATGGATCTTTGAAACGGGTATGAGGGCGGGGCGGGGTCCTACATGTGGTGAGAGGGGGTGTCTTGGTTTGACGTTGTACGTGGTAATTGCGCTTGGTTGGTTGGTGGCACGGTACGTGGGTACCAGTATATCCCGGGTCGTCAGATGGTTGATCAGGTGTTTCCAATGACTGATTACGACGCTTTATGTTTATTTTGCGTGGTGTTTGTCTGGCGAACCCGATGGAGATTGTTTGCGTCGGTTGGTTGACCGATTGACCAGCGAGGACGTTCGTTGCCTCTTAAGCGTAGGTAGGTAGCCTTGGTTGTGCGAGCGGTATATGCGTACGGTGTCCCAGAGGGTGTTCTGTCTACTGTTGTCTACCCCTTTGCGTTGGCCGTTATTTTCCCTTGAAGGTGAGCTACCCGTAGTATATGTTGAGTCAAACCTCCTTCTACCCCAATACCCCCCCCTCATAGCACTAAATAAACATAATATGCGTCATTGATGGAATATGGAGAGAGTTGGTAGTAGTGGGGAAAGGCAGAGGGGTGGGGGGGGTAGGTAGTCAAAGGGCGATGTTCTTGTGCGGTGATTCCGACCTTTTGTGCGGATACACCGGCTTTTTCTGTGCGAAGGCAACGGCGTGCGACGTCTTGTCTCCTCCTCACCCCACCTTGTAGCGTTAAAGAAAGTTGCTGTAGCGAAAAGGCGGACGGGATGGGGAAGCAGAGGCCAGGCGGCGCTCGTTCTTCGGGCAGGTGAAAGGAGTGAATGCTGACTGATTTTGCTATGGCTGCAACGCTTGACTATATGGGCGTCATTCGGAGTCGGAGGGTTGGTCTTGTTGTCCTTGCCGTCCGTCGCCAGGCAGGGCCGCGGAGTAAATAAATATCACGACGGAATTTGAGACATGAAGTTATATGCATGACGATATCCACCCCCAGCGAGCAAGCAGCAGCTGCTATTAATACCACCTGGTATGCCAGGTACACTTTCGCCAGGTTTTAACTGCTGGTTCTGAGTCCCTATTTGTTTACTTAGTGCGTCGTGTTCGGCGTCATCGTGCGCGTGAATTAACTACACGATCATCACTTCTTGTGTCATACCATGTAAAAAATGTACCCTGGTCGAATAAATCCAGCTAAACATAAGTTTCAGTAGTAGAATCAGCTGCCAACGGACAGTAATAGCATAGCATGGTTCCCGATTTAAGAACGTCCATGATGAGTATAAATCAGATGATCCCTTTAGAAGTGACCCACGTTTTCGGCGACAAACTACTTGGAAATAGGGTGGAATATTTATTGGAGTGGTGAAAGGGTTAAATGCGGTTAAACCGGGACGTCACGCCTATACTACTACAGTCAGTACGCTAAGACCTACCGGATGTACGATACCCAATCTGAGGTAACGCAACACCGGCCTGTCCCCGAGAGGCTCTTAAATCGGGTCCCTCACTATAGTACTAGTCACGATCGCGCCGTACCAGGTACGTACTGACTGCATGCCCTCAGGCTCCGGATAAAAAAGCGCTATGTCTCGAACGCTTCGTCTACCGCAGGTCGCTATATTGTTAATAGTAGAGGGTATCTGAATGGCAGCCAGACACCGTTTGTGCTCATTCACCGCACTCCGTACCGAGTGTTGCAATTGATTAAACAAATATTTGACTTCGCTTTTACTGCGGGATCTCCTTAAAGAGTTGTTCCAGGTAGGAAAACTATGGGCGCCAAAAGTTTACGTGGTTAACGTCCTATCTCTGACGTGTGGCTGTGGGATATATACCTCATGCCTCCCCCCTGCGTGCTGCTTGTTCCACCCGGCCTCGGGAAAGCCGTTGCCTGAGATCCATCGCGGCTTGAAGCGAAGCAGCAAGCTCCCAACCAACCCGTGTATGCGGAGAGGCTGATGCGGTGTGCAAAGCATAGCCCGAGCCAAATAGCTGCAACGCTTGCTGGCACAAAGACAACACGAGTCCAACCACAAAACAAATCCTAGTTCACTATACACCCGTTCGGGCAAGCCACGAACACAGCAAACGAGCGCCGGCTGGGGCAACAGCGACCCGCGCCGTACTCCGCGGTACCACCCGGCAGGCGCCCAGTCCACCTCGTCCATAAATAGCTGTCGTCTTCCTCCTCAAAAGCCACCTAGTCATCCTCGAAACGAATCTTTGTGTTGAGTCTGACGCTGCCGTCGCCCCCTCCTTCTGCACGCCCCCCCCTCTCCCCTCGTCCTCGACTCGCACGCCCCGCAACTCCGCCTGTCCCCGCGAACCCCCCCCTCCTACCACCCCCACCGCGCCCATGAGGAACCCACCCTCTCCCGATGCCCCCCCCGGCCCCGCCAGCACCCGTACCGCCTCTATCAGTCCTGTCGCCCCCCCTTCCTCCGCCACCCCCTCTTCTACCTGCTCCGGTTCTCCCACTAGAACCGTACGAGCGTCCCCCCCGCCCTCGCTGCCCTTCCCCCCCTTCCCTGCCTCGCCCACCGCTTCTTCCGCGTCCGGCTTTTCTGCCCCTATCGTTGTCCATGCCGCCTCGACCTCCTCCACCCCGTCCACTTTTACCGCGACCATCGCCACCGGCAGCGCTTCGCTTATCGTCGCGTTTGCGGTGCCGCTTGTTCGTCGACTTGTTTTTACTCTCGGTGGCACCATCGTCGTCGCTTCCCGGCGCCTTCTCCTCCAGGAAGAAGTCATCGTTAAGGTCGATGTCATCGCCGCTGCTGCTGTCGTCACCGTCCGACTCCCTTGGCAGCGCCGACCGCTTTCCCTTCCCGCCCCCCCCACCGGCGGCGTTGCCCCCGCCTCCGCGCCCTTCACCACCAGCTTGACTATCCTTGTTGCTGTCGTTGTCAGTGTCGCTGTTGCTGTCTAGGCCCTCGTCCTCTACCGAGGAATGCCGCGCGTCAACACCACCATCCGAGGGCAACTTCCCGCGAGCCCCAGAGTAAATGTCCCCGACGCTGTCATCGCTCTGGCTGTCATCCGAGGTAACGCCCCGTCCATCTGCAAAGCCTGTGCCCCCGAGGCCACCACGAGCGGTCTTCCCATCGGTCGTCTTAGCCCCAGCCGAGCTCCCGTCGTCCGATGAGCTATCCTCGCCGGTTGTTGTTGCAACGATGGCGGCGGCAGCGGTTCCGCTTCTTCCGCCCGCACCCCCGCTAGCCCACCTCATCCTGGCCTCCGCAAAGCTGTAAGCGTCGTCCTCGTCGCTTGCCGCGGCACCGAAGCCCTCGTCCCCGCTAAGCTCGCCCTCCGAATCGGACTTGGTCGATCTGATCGACCCCGTCCCCTCCGGCGCTAGACCAGGTGTCTTCTTCCTCTTCTTCGACCTTTCCTCCCAGTTGGTCGGGTTTACGGTTGCGTTCGTTTCTCTCGGCGTTCCGCTCGGGCGAGCCATTTTTGCCTTCTCCTCCTCCCCTTTCTCGGAGCCGTTGTCTTCCTCTCCGCTTTCGCCGTCCGTGCTGCTACCTCCACCACCTTCTGTCCTACCGTCCGCGAGCCCCCCGTCTCCCTCTCCCGCTTCCTCTTCCTCCTCGTCACCCCAAAGTTTCTCCTGAGCAACGACGGCCAGACCATCCAGCCCCTTCGTCCGCTTAACACCAGGCTTGTCCCTCCCCCTTCCAGCAGCCGCGTCCTCGACAGCAACGATATCGGTCCCCGTCTTCCGTCCCCTATCCCCGGTAACGAACTTTTCGAGGTTCTCCTGGAACTCCGTCCATCCCGCCGCCTCCCCGCGCACTAACGCCGCCTTAAGCAGGCGCTCGTGCGTTTTCTGCGCTCGTGGGGGGCCCTCTTTCCCCTTCTCTAACGGCAAATACTTCTTATCTTTCGGGAAGTAGAGCACATACTGCAGAAGGAAGAGGAAAAGCACCAGCCGTGAGGGAGAGGGGGGGGGAGGGCAAAGGGGGGGGGAGTACTCATTGTCATGCATAGCCACAGTCTTAACTAGACCATAGTGGTATGACCCTCGCATCCCTACAATGCCGGGAAGGAGCACGTCGGGTTATCACCGACCGCGAGGGGGGGTGGCAGCTTTGGCGTGGGTGCAGCAAATCAGCAACGCGGATTTTAGCCAAACTTCCCCCCAAAAGGAAAGCACAGCGGCACGCAAAGGCGCTCACGATGGTGAGAGCTTGGTCAATCTCGGAAAAAAAAAAACCATCAGACACCAGTGGCATGTTATGTGGCTCTATAGGCACGGCAAAAAACGCCTACTAATACAAAACAGCGGAGCCACCGTTCTCTGAACAACTCAAGAAATCGTCCAAGAAACCCGTGTAGAATCCACGGCCCCTTCCGGGTGTCGGTAGCACTTTTTCGGGCAGCAGTAGTACCTTGAGGTCGGTCTCTTCGCTTTGTCTGGTTCGTTCTAACTCCAGCCGCATGTCTTCGTCGATGTCCTACCAAGAGGCGATGAGCAGGAGGGGAGGGAGTCACACCGAACCATCCATAAAATGTTGTTTAGCGGGGCGTGGGCGGCAATGGCGCAATCATTAACCCTCTTACAACTACCGCCAAGTTCCCTTACTGGTTCATTTGTCAATCATTTACTCTTCCCCCGTTCGTTCGGTCACGGGCCGTACTCTCTCTTGCATTCGTTCGTTTATGCGCTCATCCACTCGTTCGCTCGTCCAATCACGCACTCCCCCACTCCCATGCGTTCTCTCCTTCCCTCATTGGTTGATTGGTCCACTCATCCCCTCAATGGCTCATCTGTTCACTCATCCCGTCATTTATTAATTCGTCCACTCATTCCCTTGCCCGTTTTAGTCGCTTACGCTTTCCCTCGCTCATGTGCTCGTTCACGCACTTCCACACTTTCATTCGTCCGTTCGTTCGCCCACTCACCCCCTTCAGCTTCCGGTGGACTTGCCCCAAGCGGCGGAGAGCCTTTCTGCGGTCGAAGAACTTCAACTTGTGGTATCTGCAGACCGAAGGGGGCGAGGGGAAGCGTAAGGCGGAAGCGAGACGCCTTTCGCAGAAGATGCGAGCAGCTCGTTGTGAGGGCGGCAAGAAAAACTTTGTAGTGACCCGTAACTCACGACCTGTAGCCCGTGGCATGCACCCAGATCGACAAGCAGCAGGTGTTGGTAATTATGATGCCCTCTCAACGTGCTGAGCTGCTTGACCCTGGAAAACGCACCCGCCTCTTCCCGAGGCAAGCAAACCCGAATCGACATCATCTAATTAGATACACACAAATACCGCCGCCCGCTCACCGCATGATACTATTCGATATGATCTGTTCCGAAATGCACCCCCTCCGCCTCTGCCTCGGCAAGGTGACGGGGGCATGACACCCCCTTTACGGCCAGGCTCCTTTTTGTGATACACTCACTTCATGGCCAGCTTCCTTTCTACTCTCACTTTATGGCCAGGGTCCTTTCTCGCTCGTGTTTTTCGCGCTCCGCCGTCTTTCCCTCGAGCTCTTCCACCTGATTCTTCAGGCTCAACCGCTGCTCCTCCACGATGCCCTGAGTTGGCACATGCGAACGCAAAGTCGGAAAGTCGGATGTCGGGGGAACGAAGTAGAGGCCGCTTCGCTCGCGCAAGGAAGAAAAAACATTGACAGAAAAGGGGCAGAGAGAAGAGGGTGCATTTTTATTGTGATTCAACAAAATGAGTGTAAGTACAGCAAACACTCACCACGGCACAGCACCGCACTGCACCGCACAACACCGCACAGCATTGCACAGCACCGCACCGCAAGGCAGGGCACACCAGGGCACGGCAGGGAACGACACTGCACGGCGCTTGCGCTGCTCAGCTAGCGCTGCTCAGCTAGCGCTGCTGGGCGGAGCTGAGCTGATGTGATGAGCCAAGCTGATATCATCAGGCTGGGACCTCTGGTATGATGAAAGCTTTGTTCAAAGGAAAGCTGTTGGACCGTTCCGCAAGTAACGAAAGGAGGCGGTGTCCAGGTACTATGTGGTGTTCCTAAAAAACAGGAGTTTTAAACGTAGGGGAAGCAAAAAATTCAACTTCCCCGAAAAAGGACCATTAAACTTGAATTTCGAAAAAATAAAATAAAAGCGCAGAGAAGCGCTGTTTCAGGCATCCGAGCCCTCCCAGCCGTCCGGAAAGGAGAATGACTTATATTTAGTGTGGAAAGCGGAAAAAATGGAGGCCTCTCAGGGCCTCTCAGGAGATCGAGATTTGTGAGTACAGTAGCGGCCCCGATATAGCGGCATGTAGTGCCAGGCGGCAAAATTGCCGTTATTCAAGGCAACTCTCCGCTATACCCATATAGCGATGATTTAGCCGCTAATGAGTCCTCAATAGCGGTATATTTGCCGCTATGGGGGAAAACAGCTTCGTACTTGTGTTTGCAACGCCAGATTGATTATCACGGAATCTTCGCCTCTGCGCGCTGTAAGTTAGTGGCATGTGTTCTACTGACAAGGTATGATGCTGTGTCATTGTTATTGCCTTCACTGCTCGTGTATTGCTCGTGTATTGCTCGTGAATCCATGCAGACGGTCTCTCCATCTCCTACCCACCACTCCCCGTACTGTACATGTACTCGTACTGCTGTCGAGGCCTCCTACTCTTGTGCAGCCTACGAGTGTAACCTGATGTACAAAGGATAAAAAAAAGAATCAGTCGAAAAGAAAGGCCACACAGCGTAGCGCGCATGTTTTTTCATCACGGACCATGTATTGATCACCTCTACACGTACCAGAACCGGCCGAACATTTCGTACGCTGAACCAATTGATGCATCAAATGATGACATCAAACATCACCCCTCTGTGACAGTACATCAACTCCTGCCTTAACGCTTTGGCGCAGGTTTCTGCCGAATAAAGTCCGCAGTGATTAAAAGAACGCTCTGATGTCCGACTGCCGTCCCGGTGTAGCGGACTTTGATGCGAGAAATGCCATCTTGACCCTACGTAGCAAGTATCCGGCCTCACGCATACCGTACGCCTCTGCGTAATTCTCTAGAGGACCAAAATAAGAAGACAGCTCCGCATGCGACGGCAGCGAAATAGAGACCTCCTCCCCCAGAGGGACGTTTGAGCTGCTTCGAGGAGGCTTCGGGGGCCTTCTGTTTCTTGCTGATGCACCGTTGGCAGATGCGGTGCAGTTCGCTTTCACCTTCCTCTGGTTCGCCGCAAATACCATGAAGACGCCCACCGCAACCAGCGCGGCAGGGGTGCCCTTGTCCCTCGCCCAGCGGCGGGTTGTTGGGGAGTTTACATAGTTCATGATCGGCGCATGCCGGCATGATGCTTGCGAGCAGGTGCTTGTGGCGCCCACCACCGTCGTGGTGCGTACTGCTGCTGTACTGCTGTACTGTACTGTACTGCTTTTTTTTTTTTTTTTTTTTTTTATCCTCCGGCGGATGGGGAAAAATAAAGCTTTAGCTCACCACACTTCCGCGTATTACTGTACTGCTGTACTGCAGCTGTACTGCTGTATGGATCCTGTATCCTACTGCTGTAGGGGGTCCTGTGGACAGCAGATTGCCGCTATCGCGGTGGCGAAATACCTCAAATTGCCGCTAATGAGGGCCCGATCCTGAATAGCGGGCATTTGCCGCTATATCGGGTCAAGATGGTGTCAAGAGATTTTCGTGCCGCTATTTAGGGCATTTCGCTATTCAGGGTGCCGCTATATCGGGGCCGCTACTGTAGTTGTATGCATAGCTCTACCGTATACGTAGCTACGACGGTGTTTCTACCGTACGTAATGACAGCAGTACGTTTCATCGAAATAGTCTGTGATCGAGCCAGGAAATGACGATACCTCCGCTTTGTACCGCAAACCAGCTGTCTTGTGATGCTACCAAAATGCATGTGACTTGCCACAAAATATGGAGGATTGTATCGAGAGACTGTCAGGGCCATGGCCATACCGGTGGTGGCTAACCGTTAATCCGTTCCGCTCATGATCGATCCATAGGACAACCCTGGACCGGCACGAGAGCATCTTCGCGTATTGATAATTGACAGCACGCAGAGCTAACTTCCGCTGCTGTGCATCACGTAGCTGAAGCTGGTGTCTTCGCGTTCAATTAATTGATAAAGAAGCGCAATGATGTAGACTGCGAGTGTAGCGCTGGCCGCCGACGGGTTTTCCATGTTCAACTGCGGAGGACGCACGGTTCGCAGGAAATAAAACAACCGCAAACTGCACTAGGGGTGCGCCCCCATAGCATAACCAACGTAATCATACAACCGAAACATGGTGCTCGGGACTCGCGGCATCCGACTCCACCACAACCTAGCGCAGACAAAGTGCCGCCTTAGAGACGTCTACTACCACGACGAACACTCCCTCGATACCATACACCCCATACCGTACCCGAACCTCACCGGCCTGTTCATGAGGCGTGTCAAGCTTCTGATGCGATTCTTCAGAGACGGAGCCTTCGACTTGCTTTTGGATGGTACTGGGCCTCCCTCACCGAACCCTCCAGCTCTTCCGCGACCACCCCTTCCGAAACCTCGTGCAGTTGTTGCTTCTTGTCGCTCACGGCCTCCTCCGCGGCCAGCCCTAAGAAATTCACTCCGTCCATGGTATGGCCGACGGCTCTCGCCATCATCGTCCCCGTCGTGTCGGTGGGGGGCTCGGGCCTTGGCGCTGTTCCTCGCTGGCGCGGCGTTGTCAGTAGGTGCGGTGGGATAGCTCTTCTTGTTGCTGCTGCTGATGTTGTTGGTGCTGTTGCTGCTGCTTTTGTTGTCGATGGAGCGGAAATGATCCGCGCGCCGCGCGCGATTGGTGTGCGGCATCTTGCTTGGACGGCTGATTGGGGTTTGGTGGGCTCACGATGCTCAGGACCTGCTGTCCTCTGTGCAGCCGTGGGAGACAGAGTAGAGTGTAGAGTACCGGGGTTGAGGAAACGCCGTCGAAACGCCTTTACAATAAGTGGAACATCCGGCACACGATTTTCCTGTTTGTGCCGAACATGTCGACGTATGTGTGTTCATTCAGCGAGACGTCCACCCAACCCTCCTCATCAGCTTGGTCTCCTGTGTGGAAGAGTCTACCTTGTCTCCCTTCGGGGGTCGTCCTCTTCTCTCGACCAGAACACAAGCCAGGCAGCAGCAGGTTTCCAGACGAAGACGAAAGTCGGCGACGAACATGGCTAATGCTTTGAAAGAAAAACAGGACTTCTTGGACCGATTGGTGACCTTTGTCGGGGGCACCTATCGTAACGATAAGTGTGTCAAGCTGCTTGGGTGAGTGAGTTATGGCTACTTGCCAGTCACCTTGTCTTATGTCTCCCACCACGCTCCCACGGGAACGGGTGCTACTGCCTCTTCCTATTGAGTGTACGAGGTATCCGAACCTGATGCTTGAACATGTTTGAACATGCGTCGAGTGTTCTCTTAAACATCAATACCACATTTTGATACTGGTTAGCTTTCAACTCGCGAAACGTCCCCTCCAGCGGGTGCGATAGGTACGGGCGAACCGATTCGCCCTTTCGATGCTCTCGATCTGGTGATAGGTTCTGGTGCTGGTGCTGGTGCAGATGTTCTGATGTGCATCGGCTGCGGCTAATCGTACAATATGGCAATGTAGCGCGGCAAACGCTGTCCGTCGAAAGCCTAGCCTGTGAGACTTTTAAACAAATTATTTGTAGTAAAGTACGAGCGGCGGGGTGTTCTTGTTCTGGGCGGCAGTAAAAAAGAAAAAAGCTTGTACAAAAACATACCAGTACTCCAGTACTGTACCTGATATCATACCAATTGGAAACAAAACAAGTACCTGGTACGTACAAGTAGCCGACTTTTATCTCGAATGCTGTATTAATATTAACATATTACATAACTAATAATACTCTGTATTCGTACTCCTCCCGATATTAAAGCGGGGGGGGGAAAAAACGAAATAAACCACCCTCCATATATTATAAAGAATGAAAATACACTCCAGCTGTGAGATCGAAGATTTCGTCGAAACTCATCTTTGCAAGCTGTGTGTGATACTCCGATCGCGCGTATTACGAGTTGTGTGTCCTCATTAAGGATACAGGTCGGCGACTCCCCTTACAACTACAGTGTAGCTATCAGGGTCAACAGAGTGATTTTAGTCAGTCTGTGCGCGGAAGCTATAAAACCTGTTTCTGAGGGGGACAAAATCTGACAGCTGTGGAGGGAAATGTATCCTTTTATCAAGTGAATCCTGTAAGTCGAATAACCGGTGAGGGGGGGGGCGGAGTTTTGAAGGACGTGGGGGGCTGGTTTTGATCAAAAGCGAGCGGGGTTGGAGGGGGGGGGGGGGCGGACGGGCGGGCAATTTGTGCGTGTAAGCTATAAATCCTTTCAAGGGGATAAATCTGACGGTTTTGGGGAAAAAAAAAAAAAAAAAAAAAAAAAAAAATTGCACCAGTTTATCAAAGGGGGGGGGGGGGGTGGGGCGGGGGTGGGGCGTGTGGGGCAGCTCAATCTGTGCGTGGAAACTATACATTATTTTGAGGGGATAAATGTGACGGTTTTGGAAATAATGCATCAGTTTATCATGTATATCCTGGGGTACGTCGTACAATCAGTGAGTAGAGAGAGGGCGGAGTGTTCGAGGGGGTGGGGTTGGGATGGGTTTGGGGGGGTTTGGGGAGGTGGGGGGTGGGGGCGGGGGGGGAGGGGGGGGGGGGGGGGGAGGGGGGGGGGGGGGCGGGGGGGGGGGGGGAGGGGGCGGAGGGCGGGTATATTATAAAAAATGAAAATACACTCCAGCTGTGAGATCGAAGATTTCGTCGAAACTCATCTTTGCAAGCTGTGTGTGATACTCCGATCGCGCGCATTACGAGTTGTGTGTCCTCATTAAGGATATAGGTCGGCGACTCCCCTTACAACTACAGTGTAGCTATCAGGGTCAACAGGATGATTTTAGTCAGTCTGTGCGCGGAAACTATAAAACCCGTTTCTGAGGGGGACAAAATCTGACAGCTGTGAAGGGAAATGTATCCTTTTATCAAGTGAATCTTGTAAGTCGAATAACCGGTGAGGGGGGTGGGGCGGAGTTTTGAAGGACGCGGGGGCCTGGTTTTGATCAAAAGCGAGCGGGTTTGGAGGGGGGGGGGGGGGGAAGGGGGCAATTTGTGCATGTAAGCTATAAATCCTTTCGAGGGGATGAATCTGACGGATTTGGCACCAGTATATTATTGGGGGCGGGGGGGGGGGGGTTGGGCGGGGGGGGGGGGGGGGCGGGGGGGGCAGCTCAATATGTGCCTGGAAACTATACATTATTTTGAGGGGATAAATGTGACGGTTTTGGAAATAATACATCAGTTTATCATGTATATCCTGGGGTAAGTCGTACAATCAGTGAGTAAAGAGAGGGTGGAGTGTTCGAGGGGGTGGGGTTGGGATGGGTTGGGGGGGAGGTGGGGGGTGTGGGGGCGGGGGGGGGGGCGGGGGGCGGGGCGGGGGGGGGTGGGGGGGGGGGAGGAAGGGCTTTAGGTGAGGGGTTTGTTATACGTGTGGTGCTAGGTATATATGACGGAGGAGTATAGTGGAAACTACACAGCAGTATTAATAATAACCTAGTGGTACTCCCGAAGTTTGCCAGTTGCCGGCCGGTATGGTGGAAAAAACCAAATTGGTGCTGTATCCTCTGTATGTAGTTTAAGACTAAAAAAACAATGTAATAGGGCAGCAGTACGGCAGTGCAGCAGTACGTACGGTAGTAAAGGACAGAGGTGTGCAGCAGTGGGGACGGTGGTACTCGCAAGCACTACCAGTGGGAGGCCAATACTTTATAAACAAAAAAAAAGGTTCCATCTCCCACAGGACGAAAAAGACTCCAACATACGGAACGGCCCACCCACCCACCACGGACGACGCAGTGCACCCTCCACCCGCCCACCGACCAAACCTTTACTACATACAGCAGTAAATACAGCAGTGCAGCAGTACGTACAGCAGTGCACCTGCACCCAAAAAAACAAACAAATTGGTGCTACCTGTATCATCCTCAGAGCTCTCCAGGTAGTCTGAGTACTAAGAAAACAAAATAATAACAGGCCACCCACCCACCACGGAAGACGCAGTCAGTGCATCCTCCACCCACCCACCGACCAAACCTTTACTACATACAGCAGCACAGCAGTGCAGCAGTACGTACAGCAGCACACCTGGTACGCGGGGAGCAGTTAGTGGGTTGGTTCTTGAGGACCTTGCATGAAACAGGAAACAAAAAGTGCAGCAGTACGTACAGCAGTACACCTGGTACGCGGGGAGCAGTTGATTGGTTCTTGAGGACCTTGAACCCAGGTATGAAACAGGAAACAAACGGGGGGGGGGGTCATTTTTTGACGATACTCGGCCATCTCGGGGAGCGAGCGAGCCGCCATCCACCACCCACCCACCACCACCCACCCACCACCCACCCACCACCCACCACCCAGTACTGCAATACAGCAATGCAGCAATACGTAGAGCAATACACCTGACAGGCGAGCAGCAGCCGATTCGTTGGTTACAATGCTCTCGGGCTGGGCGGGATTTGCTATTGTTTACTATCCCCCGCCACGCCGGGGGCCAAGCGAGCCGTCCTCGTGAGGGCGATTTCCACGATCCCCCCTCGCCGAGGTGGGGCACCGACGCCCGTTCTTTCGCCGGCACGTCGTCGTGCTGCGTGCGGATGGGACGTGGCGGCACCGCGAGGCCGCCGCAGGCCGAGTGGAGCTCGGGAGTCGCCGCTTTTTGGGGGGGGTGTTATAACCAAGATATTTTCAAAGATCCGAAAAAACGTCACGACCGCCTTAGCGTATTACTCCGAGTATATAATAAGGATTTATAAAATGGATATGATGTTAGATCTAGCTCAAAATTCCCCGACTAAAGTAAAAATACCAACACTAACCATTATAGTGGACAAAAAATATGACCCCTCCCAATACGAAACTCACCCATATAGTATTGGGCGGCGCCGCCTTCGGCGGCCCCGCCTTCATGATTGTTGTTAAAGATGGTGTAAGGGAAGAGGAGAGTAAAAGTGAATAGTAACGACTCTTACCAAGAGGTTGAGGTGCAATTTGTGTCGGAGAAGATGATACTTTGGAAGATAACTATGTCGGCGGTTAGCCGACGAAGCGGGCAAACCTCGGAAGGGCGGCATGCCGGCAGGAGACGGTTTCGTCTCTGAAAGTTTAGGAACATGTATTGAAGAAGGTCAATCATAAAGAAGACCAAAACCTTTTCTGCAAGCGCAAAAACTTTTGCTGCAAGCTAGATAAAAAAAAATAGCCGGGCGTATACCGCTCACAATGCAAAAAGAAGCGCACTTCTCGCTTGTTTCGCTCAGCGTCTATCCGCGTCCACGTCGATGTGCGGAACGGATACGGCAGGGCGAGGGGCGTTGGAGCCGCCCCCCGAAGACGGCGCTCGAGCGAAGCTATTTGACCGAGAATTCCAGTTCCGAGAATCGCATACTCCTCTTGCAGACGTTATTTGCGTAATAAGGTCGCGCAAAAAAAAGGTTTTGAGCCAATCTATATTAGGTTGACGTGCAGACCAAGCACGCTCAAAATGAGAAACATTTCAACAGCACCAAACGCAATAATATACAAAGACGAATTAGATCGATCTACTTCGGGTATGACACGCGTTCTTCTGGACGTATCATGTTCGTCTTGCAGCCGTTCTAATCTTCTTGCATGGCATTCTTCACAACTACTCGCAATTTCCCGTGTTTTATTCGTTCAAGCCCTGCAGACGTCAAGCAAAACAACCGCAATTTGGCTAGTTACTTGCATAATAGGTCGCGCAAAAAACCTTGGCCTATTGGGTCAAAGCCTACTAACTAAGCTCGCAATTATTTACGCGGTCGCAATTCGACTGGTCATTTGCACCATGTACGTTATCTAGGGATTTTTTTATTTGCTTAGGAAGGGTGCCCGTCTAGAACTTTACTTCCTAAATAAAGTTGTATCCCGCCTTCGTTCCCGGCCGTAGGGAACCTTTCGCAGATGTCGTAGTATATACGTGTAGGAAAAGCACGTAATCGCTCACGCGTTATTTGTTTATTTATTTTTGTAGGTTGTCCATCGTTGTTGTACGTTGTTGTTGGCGCGTGCCCAATTAATATTTAATCAGATATTATTTTTTTATTTTTTCATGTGCGTATTCACCCGAACTTATACACATTCTTCACAACTCCTCCTGCAGACGTTATTTGCGCAATAAGGTCGCACAAAAAAACGATTTTGAGCCTATCAGGTTGACGTGCAGACCAAGCACGCTCGAAATGAGAAACACTTCAACAGCATCAAACGCAATAATATAAAAAGATGAATTAGAGCGATCTACTGGTATTATAACACGCTCTCAAGCCTTGAACAGACAAACTCTCGAGAGTATACCACCGCAAAATTCAAAACTTTAGCAACTACCTACCGTTTGGAAATGATGCCAATTTTGGAAATTATCCAGACATTGCAGACGTCAAGATACAACCAAAGTCGCAAGATTACCTCCTCAAAATACAATATTTTTGCAACTTCTCCCTTGTCTCGCTCATCATCCATCCGCGTTCACGTCGAGGTGCCCAACGGATAAGGAAGGGCAAGGGGCGTTGGAGCCGCCCCCCGAAGACTTTTACGTGTTTCATTCGTTCAAGCCCTGCAGACATCAAGCAAAACAAACAAACGTTCAAGCCCTGCAGACGTCAAGCAAAACAAACGCTCGAGTATGCCACCGCAAAATTCAAAACAATAGCAACTACCGTTTGGAAATGATGCCAATTTTGTAATCGTCCAGGCGCTGCAGACGTCAAGATACAACCAAAACGTCAAGAATTCCTCCTCGACATGCAATATTTTTGCAACTTCTCGCTTGTCTCGCTCGGCATCCGCCTGCGTTCACGTCGAGGTGCGGAACGGATACGGCAGGGCGAGGGGCGTTTGAGCCGCCCCCCGAAGACAGCGCTCGAACGAAGCTATTTGACCGAGAATTCCAGTTCCACGAATCGCATACTGAGGCCGAGACGAAAAAAAACTCCTCACCGAATCCGCGAAAAACAGAATGATCATACACATATTTATATATTATGAAGCTCTCAGAGGCCCAGGATTGTTTGTAGGTGCTAACTGGCGACTTTGATAGTGCCAAGTGTCCCGCCGCCATGCTCCAGGAAACTAGCCCGGACGCCACATGCATGGGTGTTCCGTATGCGCCTGGTATCTTGAGTACTTGCGATCTAGATGTTTGTCCCGAATTTTGTGGCTTAAGAGCTTTTGTTTTTCTCTGGGTTGACGAATCGGAACGGGCACTGGGTGTGCTGGATGTCGATGGGTGAAAAACCCAAATCATTAGATGTTGGTGACTTTATTACTACGCATTTTATCCAAAGAACAACAAATATGACAGAATGACTAATCACGTAATCCTACGTGCATGGTGGCTCTCGGCAAAACACTTGTTCTTGTCTGCTGGCTTGCGTTGTCGCATCTGCTGTCTGGTCGACACGACCATGCCGCTGTATGTACTTTGCTGCTCTGTGCAGGGCCGATTGCAGGCTGTTGTGCTGTGCTTGCGGTACGTACATACTGCTGTGGCTATCGGAGCTTGGTTTGTGCCTTCACTTACTTCGCGGTGTCCGCAGAAGAAGCAGGTTCAAAACAAGAACAAAACGGGAAAAAATGAAAAAGAGAAAAAAACAAGGGATCATTCCGGAAAAAATAATCTTCCCGTCGGCATATAAGGGCTGAGGATGGCTGAGAGGTGGGAAAAAATGCCGAGGGCGACCTCCGGAGTGCCCGACATCACAGCAGTAAGTGGTTCTATGGTGAAATAATCGAATATCCAGACCACAAAAGTAAAAGCGCAACACCACATGACCTTGAGTCAACAACCAACAAGTACGAATAATAGATGTGTGTCCACGTCATCCTGACTCTAGCCCCTCGAGCCACCAGAGCCAAGCCCCCCTCCCCATGCGCTTCTGAAGAAGCATCAAACGATATTCCGCTGTCCATATCATATTCATACTATGTTGCAGTCGAAACGATCAGCCTCAAAGATGTACGAACGAGAGATCTATATACGAGCGCCTTCAAATATACTCGCACGAGGTACTGCAAATTGAATGCCCTGTGGGACGCTACCGCTGATGTGTAGCAGTGATAGTACGACCATGATGGCTGTATGATATGGTTCAGACGCGACAGGCTTCGATATCGAACAAATTCGAGTGAAGAGTTCAGTACCCCTACTTTTCTAACTAATCGTTTTTTTCGTTGTCTTCTGATCGGAGGGGAATATCCTATGATACGTGACGTCATGACGTCGTGGATCATGACGTAGTTATCTCTCCATGTCCTTTTTCATTTTGACGTCGCCGGAGTTTTCTGTATGGTATAATACTCAAGGCACTGCTGCCTTCGGACAGAGCTACCCGGTGACTTCCTGGCAATCTCGACATGCCCACAGCTAAGTCAATTCGCAGTTTTCGTCGTTGCTTCGTATTTCCATGCAGGATACATTATTCAATTTTTTCCCAGCACCAATGTGCAGTTTGGGTGATCAGACATCCGAAAGTACGTCTAAATAGCTAAAAGCTCGAAGCGGTCATACCTGAAGTAATCAATTGTTATTTCCAGTAATAGTTTACGTTTTTATCGCCAATAAACCGGAAAAACTTGATAGCTTTATTTTGGGGGGTTTATTTTGGGGGGCATACTTTTCGCAACTCCATTGCGTCCATGGATTCGGGGAGCTTTGGGAGATTCCAACGTCAGCTTTTTTTCTCACACAATGTATATACAATTTGACGGAGATTCGGCATAAAACAGAGTTTGTGAGGTCATTTTGATACCTTCCTTTGCGGAGATTCTAATTCACGATTTAAAAAAAAGGAGCGGGGAACGATTTCTTCTGCCGTGCTCCAGGTCGGCAATTTTTTTGGGCTATAAGAAAACTAAACTTCGCGATGTATTCATGGTTTTATCCTTTTCGGTACCCGGTAGTTTTTAGCCCATTTTAGCCAGATATTGGGTTGTCTTTTTGGTCACCGCCCATGTATGACTTGATTTTTAGTACAGGGATGTGCTTTTTTTTTCTGGGCGGCATTCGATCCCCTTAGCCTTGGTGATCACGACCAAGGTTGTTTTATTTTTCAATCCGACATATTTCAGAAGTTATTGTCCGAAAACAAAGTGTGCAAATTGTCCTGCACGGACTATACGTATTCGATCTATTACACGTGCGGCTGAGCCATTCTGTCTCCTTCTGTATGGATCGGTCATCGGCTGCACCCATTGGTTTTCGGCAATGTGATCGGTCTTCGCCTGTGCCAATCCGTCTTCGTCTGTTTCAACCGGTCGTCGGCTTCGCCAATCGGTCTTTCGCTTTGTCAATAAACTTTCGGCTGTGCCAATTCCTCTTGGGCTGTGCTGAATCGGATATTGGCTAGACGGATCACTCCACGGCTTGAGTATCGGCTGTGCTAATCGGTCCTTGTCCCCGATTAACTGGCGGATTTTGCAAGCGATTGAAGGAGAGGATCGTGGGGGCACAGCAGACGAGGCGCTTAATTTCGAGTTCTCGCTATTCTAGAGGCAAGAGCCGACAGCACAGGTGTACATATCGTATTGTGTTTTTGACGATTCTAACAAGGTCTTATCCCAGTGTTCGCGCTTTTGATGCGCCATATGCGCCCTGTTTAACTGTTTTGTTTGTTGCTGGTTTGTCGTTCGCCTCGTGCCGCTCCCAATGGTTGATGCTCCAATGGTTTTGGCTCCCAACGGCTGTGGCTTCGACGGCTGTGGCTCAAACGGCCGTGGCTCCAATGGTTGTGACTCCAATGGTTGTGGCTCC
The DNA here is from genome assembly GCA_012845835.1 of Undaria pinnatifida. Lineage (NCBI taxonomy): Eukaryota > Phaeophyceae > Laminariales > Alariaceae > Undaria > Undaria pinnatifida. The sequence goes on from JABAKD010000010.1 coordinate 2,881,128, forward strand.
GATGGTTGTGGCAGATACTCGCTCTCGACGGTTTCGCAGATAATTCGCTACCAGAATGGTGGGAAGGACACCCGAAGATCAGAAGGTGGGAACAAACGGATAGGGGAGTGTGCTATACTGCGTGCTCAAAACCTTTTAACCGTGGACGACACCTCCCGTTAGCGCTTAAGGGGGGGGCGGGTGGGGCGGTCTCCGTTAAAACATACCGGGTACCGGATACCTGGTAGTATCGTTACTGCTGTGTCGACACCTTCACAGCTGCTTCACAAAGCAGAGCATCGATCGGGTATAATCTAGTGCCCCGATAGCACTTGTTCGGCGCGCAACAAGTGGTGGCATCGGCAGTTAATTTGTTTTTGCCCGCAGCTGTAGCTTGCATCACGCATACGATACGTTTTTTCCACCATGGCTCGGTAAGGTGTTTAGCAACCGTCTACTTATAATATCGCCATCCAGATAACAAAGGCCCATGCCCTTCGACGATCACCAACCAAAACAGGCTCTTGCCTGTTGTTGCAGCTCGCCATCCATTGAATAATGCTCGGAGAAAGTTAGCATTTGACGAAAGTTCATGCAGCTGCCGAGGAAATGATTTATCGTCCCGTCCGAAGAACACCGACAGTTGCGAACGGCTACAGACGAACGTAATTTTTCGTTCATGAAATTTGTCATCAGCCGTCGACACAGTATTTTGAACTTTGCTCGTGGAAATATCGCTATCCCGACTCCGCTCCACGGGCATTCAACATTGACTACCCGACAAATACAAAGACAGAACATGCAACCTTCTTTCCATCCCGCCTTCCCCCCCTCCCCGCAATGGGTAGAGACGGTGCTCCGTCTCGAAAGTGATGCGTGGTCAATGGTCCAAAGGGCTAAGGTAAGCAACAAATGAGTATCCCGCCCCTCCCCCGAGTGGTTCTTAGTAGGATGCAGCTCTCACCATTCGTGCGATTCGCCGAAAACCTCACGGCACTTTGGGCTTGGTGCACGCCATGCCTGCCTGGTCGGCAAAGCCCCGACACGCTCCGTCCCGGCACAGTAGGGATGCGAGGGTCTATGGTCATACGACTACGGTAATGCATGAAACGAGTACACCCCCCCAATCCCCCCCCCGATCGTATTGCAGGCCTGCACCAGTTGTATGGGGCAATATCCTC